>SRMA01026943.1:35094-52768 GCA_007224835.1 Danionella cerebrum | reverse complement strand
CAAGTTCAAGTTCAAGTTTGTTCATTTATATAGCGCTTTTCACAACAGACATTGTCTCAAAGCAGCTTTACAGTAAGCCAACAAGTTTAAACTCAGAAAAGAGAAAAAAAAATAATAAGTGGTGTATATGTCCCTGATGAGCAAGCCTGGGGCGACTGTGGCAAGGAAAGACTCCCTTTTAGGAAGAAACCTTGAGAGGAACCGGACTCAAAAGGGGAACCCATCCTTATTTGGGCGACAACAGCAGTGTGACTTGTGTAAACTATAGTATAAACAGATGACATGGTAGTAAAAAGAGATAATATAGTATAAACAGATGATGACTGTGTTAGGTGTAGGTCCAGGGGGCGCCGGAACATCTCCAGGTGAATCTAGGGGGAGGAGCTGGTGGGCAGAGCCTCCGGGAATCTCGGGATAAGTATGGAAAAGAAGAGTGGAGCAGAATTAGCGTAGCTGCTGTTAATAATATTAATACAATTTAATGTAAGATCGCAGTTATTCGAGGTGTTAAATTGTTGAAAAGATAGGTCTTTAGTCTACACTTAAACTGGGCGAGTGAGTTTGAGCCACGGACGCTGTCAGGGAGGCTATTTCAGAGTTTAGGGGCTAAATGTGAGAACGGTCTACCGCCTTTAGTGCTCTTTGCTATTCTAGGAACTACTAGAAGTCCAGAGTTTTGTGATCTTAAAGTGCGTGTGGGGAAATTTGATGGGTAGCCAATGTAAAGACGATAAAGACAATATTTTTTTGTTCTAGTTAGAACTCTGGCTGCTGTATTCTGCACTAACTGTAACTTATTTATTAATGATACTGAACAACCGCCTAGTAATGCATTACAATAATCTAGTCTCAGGTCATGAATGCATGGACGAGCTTCTCTGCATCAGATAACGATAACATGTTTCTAAGTTTTGAAATATTTCTGAGTTGAAAGAAGGCTGTTTTTATGGTATGACTGATGTGATTTTTATAAGATAAGTCGCTGTCTAAGATAACTCCCTGGTCCCTTACTGTGGAACTAGCGGTTACAGTACATCCATCTAAGCTAAAATTTAAATGCTGGGTGTTCTGTGTGCTGTTCTTGGCGCCAATGAGCAAGATCTCTGTTTTATCGGGATTTAATAGAAGAAAGTTATGAGTCATCCAAACTTTTAAGTCTTTAACACACTCGGTTAACTTCGCCAAGTGTGATGCTTCTCCCGGTTTTGAGGAGATGTACGTCTGGGTATCATAGGTGTAGCAGTGGAAGCTAATTCCATGCTTTCTAATAATATTACCTATGGGAAGCATGTATAATGAAAAGCAGGGGTCCTAGAACAGAGCCTTGTGGAACCCCATGTTTTACTTGCATTAATTTAGATTGTTCTCCATTTAAATATAAAAAACTGGTAACGATCGGACAGATATGATTTAAACCATTTTAATGCTGATCCCTGAATGAGTATGAGATTTTGTAAGCGATCTAATAGGAGGTTATGATCAAAAGTGTCGAATGCAGCACTAAGATTTAATAAAACTAGAGAAAGATGCAGCCTTGGTCTGAAGCTAAGAGAAGATCATTTGTGATCTTTACTAGTGCAGTTTCTGTGCTATGATGGGGCCTGAAACCTGACTGAAACTCTTTAAAGATATTCTTTTCTTTCAGGAAACTACATAACTGGGCAGACACAATCTTTTCTAAAATCTTTGACATAAAAGGAAGGTTTGAGATTGGTCTATAGTTTGATAGTTTGTTTTGATCTAAATTTGGTTTCTTGATGAGAGGCTTGATAACTGCTAACTTGAAAGGTTTAGGGACATGAGCGAGGGATATCGAGGAGTTAATGATATTAAGAATAGGCTCTCCAGCTGCATGTAACACGTCTTTTAGCAGTTTGGTGGGAATAAGATCTAACACACATGTTGTGGATTTGGTTTTATTTATAAGGCCGTACAGCTCTTCCTGTCCTATACTAGTAAAGCACTGTATTTGTAACTTCAGGTGAGACTGGAACACAGGATGCTGTCAGAGGTTGGACGTCAGAAATTGTGTTTCTTATATTTTCAATTTTTTCAGTGAAGAAGTTCATAAAGTCTTCACTACTAAACTGAGATGGAATACTCTTTACAGACAACTGATTTGTTGTAAGTGTAGCCACTGTGTTAAAAAGGAACCTGGGATTGATCTGAGTGTTTTCTATAAGTTTACTCAGGTGCTGAACCTTCGCAGCCTTTAGTGCCTGTCTGTAACTGAGCATACTGTCTCTGTATGCAAGTCTTAAAACCTCTAATTTAGTTTTTCTCCATTTCCTCTCTAGAATACGGGTTTCTCTCTTGAGAGAGCACAAGTATGGCTGTTATACCATGGTGCAGGTGTTATTTCTTTGTTATTTCCTTTTTTAACCTGATGGGGGCGACGGTGTCTAATGTGCTAGTGAGGGAGGTGCCTATCATGTTAGTTAATTCGTCTAGATCAGGGGTCGCCAACCTGGTGCCCGCGGGCATCGCGTCGCCCGCAGTGACCATATCAGTCGCCCGCAAACTAGTTCTAAAAATAGAACTAATCACGAACTATCACTGTCTAAAATTGGGGTTCATCGGCAGGTCCGTTGCAGGATCACTGATAGCTCGCCTGGGAGCCTGGCGGAAGCTTCCCGGGGTCAGCCGATGGATCCTACAGACAATCAGGCTGGGTTACACAAATCAGTTCGTGAAACCCCCCCAGGTTTCGAGGCATTTTAGAGACCCCTGTCCCCCGGTAAGGTGCCTCACTCCTGTGAGAGGAGATCGCTGCCCTTTTGAACAAAGGTGGAGTCAAGCCGGTCCCTCCAGCCGATGCAGAAAGCGGCTACTATAGCCGGTACTTTCTGGTCCTCAAAAAATCAGGTGGGTTACGACCAATCCTGGATCTGAGGCGTCTAAATCGGGGCCTGGCCAAGCTCCGATTCAAGATGTTGATGATTCACAGCCTTCTGCCATGCCTTCTGCCTTCACAAAGGTTGTACGGGCTGCCCTCGCCCCGCTACGCCAGGCAGGCATCCGGATCCTGGATTACCTGGACGACTGGTTAATACTAATCGACTCCAGGGACCAGTTGATCCTCCAGAGCAAGGGTGGGCAAAGTCATTCCTGGAGGGCCGGTGTCCCTCCTGGTTTTTGTTCCAGCCCTGCTTCAATACAAACACTGGCAACTTTAAACAAACCAAGAAGAGCTAATTTAGTAGAATCAGTTGTATTTTATGAAGGTTGCAGCTAAACTGTGCAGGACTGCGGCACTCCTTGCCCACCTTTGAATTAAACTCTCTTTAAAGTTGCCAGTATTTGTATTGAAGCGCTTTTATTTGCGCTTTTCCTGCTCCTTTCCCAGTGTCACATGCTTGTCAGGACGGACAGGACTGCGGTGGTTGCTTACATCAACTCCCAAGGAGGTGTTCACTCCCGCCACCTGCACTACGACTGCTCCTGTGGAGTCAGAGCAAACTCGGAGAGAGTCAAAAAAATCAGTCAAAAAAAAAACTGTGTGGTTAACCCTTGTGTTTTTTGGACAAAATGTTTGTCGTCTAGAATGAATATGATCACAATTTGCATTTTGCTCCATGAATATTCACCTTGCCAAAATCCAGGCTGCATGGGAAATGGACTGTACCAAATAGAGCTCAAATCCTATAAATCACAAGAATGTTTGTAGAAAGAACGAACCAAAGGCAAGATGTTATGTTTGTTGAAATTGGCAACACATTAGCCATCCTGGACGTGGTAGCTGTCCAGCACCACCTCCTTCGTGAATCATAGAAAGAGAAAGCTTCAAATAGAAATAGATTCCAGTGAGTTATGCCTGTAGTGTGCGTTTAGCAAGCTCTGGAACTTTCTGCAGTGACTCGTGTGTAGCTCTCCATTTGCCATTTTGCCACAACTGCAATGCATTGTGGAGAAGGTTTGGACTTGATCCTGTTGTTTCTCCTTCAGAGATCCTTCACCACCACTCATCACCCTTAATCACTTTCCAGATCATGGAGATTTACCCCAATAAGTTCTGATGATGTAAGAAAACAAAAGACATATCTGAGCAATATGTTTTTCACCTTCACTTTTCACTGTCAATTATCTAGGGAGAACTGGAGATCCTTATTTCAATATTATCTGGTCTTTGTATCAATATTTCAAAAGGACATTCACCCTGTAAGCTCAGTATGCTCAAAGCATCTTGCTTGTTTAAGGATTTCAGTCTCCCCATCAATCCAAAACCTGCACTAGCAGGACGATAAGCACTGTGATGTTTTAAATCAAGTACTCACTCATCAGTAGAAATACTTTGCAATGCATTTGATATTCCCTCCTCAGCTCGAAGCAAAATGAGATTATTGTAGGATTTTCGCTTTACATTCTATTGTAGAGAATGTTTCAACCCATTTGAAGAAAAACATCTACTTTTACAAAGCAGTATTTCATACAATACTCATCTGCAGGTGTTCAAAGGTTCTTCTTTGTTGTAGATGATCCACCAAGTTAAGAATTAACATATGATGTGCAAGAGCTTACCTGATGATGTAAGAAACTCTCTGAAAATTTCTTTTAATCTGTGACCAGCAAGGTGGATTCTGTGTGGACCACATAAGATTTCTACTTATCAAATCACTGTCTGTAAACATAATATGCCAAGTTCAGCAGTCTACAGTACACGGGCCACTCAGAACGCACACAGCTTCACTGTGGGTTTTTCTTAATTCTCTATACATTTTTCTGAACCACTCTGCGCTCCATTATGAGCTATTGAATCTTTCACACTCCATTTGATGAGTCTGAAGGAATATGGGCTATTTGTTTGTTTGGCTGGATAAACAGCAGTCATTTGGCTCAGAGCATGCTGTCATACCGCGAGCTGACAATGAGGGGTTTTTAGTCTGGGTTTGCTCCAACTGAGCGAACAGTGCAAGTGATTGACAGCACTTCACTGCAAACACATTGCAATTTAGCCTTGTTTCACTTTAGACAAAAGTGCTTCATTCATGCGCTTCAGTAAACAATCAATCTTGAAGCACATCACAGGTCACAGGCCTCTTAAAATACACATGAATGCTTATTCTAATGGATCATTCTTCTTTCAATGCATGATATTTGAGCCTTAGCCATTATGTTGAGTTAAGAGAAAAATGTACTGCAAGCTCAAATGTATCATTTAGCTAATATTGTTTCTGTGGTCTCTGGAAGAATATAACATTTTTAAATAAGTTTATTATTCAGAGCCTCATATAAATAAAGAGTCCTTATCTTTACACCATGCCTGAGCACTCTGTGTATGTGCGTGCGTGCGTGCGTACCTATGTCATACTAATGGTGAACGGTGGTGCAGTGGGTAGCACCGGGGCCTACCAGTTAGAAGGTTGCCGGTTCAAAGCTCGCCGATGACCTTCCTGGAAGGAGTTTGCATGTTCTCCCTGTGCTTGCGTGGGGTTAGATTAATTGAATAAATTAAATTCCCCCTTAGGTGTGAATGTTCATTGGACTGCCAACCTGTTCTGCCCATGAAAAATAGGGTTCTCTCTTTAACGAACAGAGTGGACATTTTTTGAGAGCTGTGTGCTTAGTTTGTGGGGACAAAGTTGTTAAACACACAATTGGTGAAATTTGTTCCACATCTGGCAGCACCAGTGCCGTTTGGGAGTGCCTGGAGTGAGGCAACTTGACTGCATTTTAGTTGAAATCAACGTCACGTGAAGAAGCTGCCAGCTAAAGTGACACGTAGGTTCTTGTTTAATAGCACCTTCCCATGACTGTTAACAGGGTTGATATAAAGTAAAAGATAAAGTTAAAAGATATAAGCTCATTAAACAAGTAGACAGAAATAGGTGCTGATAATTCACACCAAGGGAGGCATGCTGACGCAGTGGGTACCTTGCTTGCTTTGGTTTTCTCCACATACTCTGGTTTCCCACTACAAAACAAAAAAACCCAGGAAATCAGCACCCGCAGAACCCATGACCCTGAACAGGAAGAAGTGGATCAAAAACAATTAATGATTAGATGAAAGAATGGCTCACACGTTTCTTCAAATTCTTTTTGACACAATGACACTGAAAACATCATGGCTTACATAACTTCTATCAAAATGAAATCAATAATTTTGTTGTAATCTAGGTATAAGGATGTTATCTGTTTGTTCTCAGTCCTGGGAAAAGAGCTGGTATATTTTTAGAGGTGCCGAGTATCAGTGAGTCCAGGCCCACTTTAAGCACTGGTAAAGGTGCTTAAAAGTCACTTAAACAGTATAAAACAAAAGACTAATATTATACTGGACCTAAAAAAGTTGAATTAAAGAAATTAAAGAACTGTAATCAAGCTTTTTGTTTCACATTTTACAATGTATTAAGTTATCTTCTTTTGCCCTTTCCCTCCTACTCTTCTCTCCCACAAGAAAAACTCAAATTTGTTCACTTATCTTAAGGACAGAGATGAAGGTCAGGTTTTTTTTTTCTTCTGTCAGATTTGTGGAGATTACCTTCAACGTGATCCTATTAGAGTGTGACTATTTAGAATGGATTTAAGAACAAAAAAACCATCTGAAATAGTCCTGCTTTGTCAGAGCTCTCAGCAGATCCTTTTTCTCATACGGAGTACACATGTTCGAATCATAATCCCAAATGGCTATTTCACTTACCAGCATGCTCTTCTATGGAAATGTAAGTCTTAAAGAATTTTATTTTTATAACAGATGTAATTAGTAACCATGTCACATGTTCTTTCACTGCTCAGTACTGGACTACTTTGGAAAAAGCACAGCCTGCAATAATCACAAAAATAGCCATTCATTCATTTTCCTGCCTGCTTATTCCCTTTTGGGGTCACAGGGATCTCCAGCTCATATTGGGTGAGAGGCAGTCCAGTCTTTGTATTGTTCCCCTATCCGAAACATTTCTGAAGTTGTATTTACAGTCAATAGGGCATGATTTAACAATTATTTTAGAAGCTCAAAAAGGCTTGAATCAAGTGACCTGTGTCATTGATTTTTTCCTCCTGCCACTAATCAATCAGGATAACAACAAAATCTGCAAGAATCATTCACACTGAATGTGGTTCGCAAAATGAGCACGATTGGTTTACATGTGCAACAGATTGGAAGGATGTAAAGGTACATTAAAGCTGCAAGCAGTGATCAAGGGCTTGAGCACCTACGGCGCCATAGCCTCTCGGTGGCCAATTCATTACAATGCGCTCTACGACCGATCCTTAGTTAGAAGATGTACAAGATCTGTTAAAATTACCAAACGATACAGGCAACTCAAATAAAAAAAATCTCATCTCAAAGCGTCATGACCCCCAGGCGGCACTAATGAGTATAAACTGTTTTGGCCAATATTCTGGTAACCTATGTCAAAATTACTGGTAAACTATGCCTAAATGGGAGCGAATCACCGTGAGAGCGACTGACGAACATATCGACGGGCAAATTAATTTGCAGGCGTAGATGATTGATTAGCAATCAGCCGGGTATAAAGCCGGGCGCGCCTAAGCCTCCAGTATGCAATTTTCCTTCGGAGATGACTGAGTGAGACTCTCTCTCCTGAACTTTGACGCTCTTTTCTCGCTTGAAAGATCAGCAGGTTGCTTACCGCTTGGCATTTTGGTGTAGTCCTCTGCTAGCCCAGAATAGCACGCCACCAACGCCAGTACCTCGAGATCTTCTCAGGCAAGCCTGTCCAGTGTTTCAGCCGTTTTCTCAGTAATCCTGTCCGTTTTTCACGACACGATGAGCAAAACGTGCATTACTCCTAACTGTGGTGGATTTATCTCGTCGAAAGACGGTCATGAGCGCTGTGTGGAGTGTTTGGGTTTGGTCATCGACCCAGCTCCCCCGGGGGTGGGGGGGGGGGGCGTGGGGGGGAAGTCCACCACACACTCCTCTCTGCGACATCTATTGTGTCAAAGATAGAACTCACTTCCTACCCGAGAATAGCAGACTCGCATGCCCGGTGGTCTGGGGTTCCCCTTCCTTGGTCTCCGATGAAGACCCCGACTTGGGCTCGAGCTACGCTGGCTATGGCAGAGAGTGCGGGGGCACACCACCCCTGCCCTCATCTGACCATCCCCCAGGGTCAGCCCCTGGTGATTCCGCCCTTAAGTCCGCCTCCGGGCGGCCCCGCCATGGGGACCATCGGCACGTCCCGACCACGCCCCCTGTCAGCTTACCTGGGAGCCTGGCGGAAGCTTCCCGGGGTCTCACAGTGGGTGGTCCGGACAATCCGGCAGGGCTACACGATTCAGTTCGTGTCCGCCCTCAGGTTTCGAGGTGTGTTTCACACTCCTGTTCCCCGAACAGGCGCCTCACTCCTGCGAGAGGAGATCGACGCCCTTTTAACAAAAGGCGCGATCGAGCCGGTACCCCCAGCCGAGATGGAACACGGGTTTTACAGCCCATACTTCCTGGTCCCCAAGAAATCAGGCGGGCTGCGACCAATCTTGGATCTGAGGCGTCTAAACCGGCACCTGGCCAAGTACCGGTTCAAGATGCTGACGGTCCGCTGCATTCTACCGTGCATCCGTCCTGGAGATTGGTTCGCAACAATCGACCTGAAGGACGCGTACTTTCAGGTAGAAGTGGTACCGAGGCACAGACCCTTTCTAAGGTTCTGTTTCGAGGGCCATGCTTACCAGTACAAGGTCCTAGCCTTCGGTCTTGCCCTATCCCCTCGCACCTTTACGGTTTGGGTCTGAAGGTCAACTGGGAAAAGAGCCGCCTCACTCCAGTGAGGACCATCTCTTTTCTCGGGATGGAGCTGAACTCCGAGAGCATGTTGGCGCAACTATCGGTAGAACGCGCCAAGGCCTTGCTGACCGCCCTTTCCGCGGTGTCCTCTCGACCAGTGGTCAGACTGAAGTTATTTCAGAGGCTCCTGGGGCATATGGCAGCCGCAGCCCCAGTCATTCGACTCGGGCTCCTGCGTATGCGACCACTGCAGCTATGGCTTCTCTCACGAGTTCCGAGTTGGGCATGGCGTCAGGGAGCCTTACGTCTGCCTACGACAGACGCGCTCCCATACCTGAAAGTTTGGAAGTCGGAGTCCTTCCTGCGGTCCGGGGTGCCTCTCTCGAGTCACCCCGACTGTGTGGTTGTCACCACCGATGCCTCCAAGACCGGTTGGGGCGCTGTGTGCGGTTCCCACCGAGAGTCCGGTGCCTGGACCGGAAGACGCTCTCGCTGGCACATAAACCGTCTCGAGCTAGTTGCAGTCATTCTAGCGCTACGGCGCTTCTGCCCGCTCCTCCGGGGGCGGCACGTGCTGGTCAGGACCGACAGCACTGCGGTTGTAGCGTACATCAACCACCAGGGCGGTGTGCGCTCCCGTGCTCTGCACTACCTCGCCCAACGACTGCTCCTCTGGAGTCAGAGCAGACTTTTGTCGCTCAGAGCCTGTTACATCCCCGGAGAGTGCTACCGGATCGCGGATTCGCTGTCCAGGTTCCACCCCATGGCAGGAGAATGGCGACTCCATCCTCGGGCTGTTCAGCAGATATGGGACATCTTCGGCGAGGCCCAGGTAGACCTGTTTGCCTCCCGCCAGAACACCCATTGCCGGCTTTTCTACTCCCTGTCCCTGGCTCCTCTCGGGACAGATGCGCTGGCACACTGCTGGCCCAGGAACAAACGCTTATATGCGTTTCCCCCAGTGAGCCCTCTAGCACAGTTAGTGTGCAAGGTCAGGGAGGACGAGCACGAACTGCTTCTGATCGCCCCTTTTTGGCCGAACAGAGCGTGGTTTCCAGACCTCGTCGCGCTCGTGACAGCCCCCCCCTGGCCGATCCCTCTGAGTCCAGACCTCCTGACTCAGGGGGGGGGGATACAGGCACCTCAAGTTCTACGCCGCCGCTATTTCTGCCTTCCACCTTCGGGTCGAAGGGAAATCAGTGGGCAGCCACGAACTGACGGTGAGATTTCTCAAGGGAGCTAGGCGTCTCAGGCCGCCTAGACCCCCCTCTGTTCCCTCTTGGGACCTCTCCGTCGCCCTGTCTGGGCTGCGGAAGTCTCCTTTTGAGCCGTTGCACTCTGCGGAGCTGCGCGTCCTCTCACTGAAGACCGCACTCCTGCTCGCTCTGGCCTCAATTAAGAGGGTGGGAGATCTCCAGGCACTGTCCGCCGACGAATCCTGCCTGGAATTCGGCCCTGGTGATTCTCTGGTTACCATCAGACCCAGGCCCGGATTCATCCCCAAGGTCCCATCCGTCCCCTTCCGGGACCAGGTGGTGACCCTGCAAGCTCTGCCCCGGGAGGAGGCAGAACCAGCCCAGGGTTCGTTATGTCCTGTGCGAGCTCTTCGGATCTACTTGGACAGAACCCGGGAGCTTCGTCGCTCCCAGCAGCTCTTCATATGTTTCGGAGGCCAGCGTAAGGGTTCCGCGGTCTCCAAGCAACGGCTTGCCCACTGGCTAGTGGAGGCTATTCGCCTTGCTTACGAGGTGTGTGAGGTTCCCTGCCCTCTCCATCTGAGGGCCCACTCCACTCGCGGCATCGCTGCCTCGTGGGCGCTGGCTAGAGGGGCCTCACTCTCCGACATATGTAGAGCTGCTGGCTGGTCTACACCTAACACTTTCATCAGGTTCTACAACCTTGATGTAGGCTCTGTTCCCTCTGCGGTCCTGAGTGGTGGCAGTCACCCTTAGGGGACGGAGCAGGTGTAAGCTTGCAGTACTCTCCTCGTCATCGGGAGAAGTACACCTTTCTAAGAGCTCCCCCTTCGGGCGGCTCTCCCATCCTCCCCCCTTCGGCATCTGACTGAGCGGAGCAGTCAGCGCTGCCAGGTTCCGTGTGGTGGCTTTGCTTCGGCCTGGCCCGAACTGGAGGCTTAGGCACGCCCGGCTTTATACCCGGCTGATTGCTAATCAATCACCTACGCCTGCAAATTAATTTGCCCGTTGATATGTTCGTCAGTCGCTCTCACGGTGATTCGCTCCCATTCAGTCGGTCTAATCCCGACTAACGTCTCCGTTCCCTATACCTAGACGTTTTAAATGCTGTTTAACCTCTTAAGCCCTGAGGCCTATTTTCCGAAAATCCTATCCTTGGATGAGTTAATTTGACAGTCAAGAACACTGGGTAAGAGTAATTGATGTTGGAATGGCCAAAAAATTAACTCTGCCTAAAAAAAACCACATGTTTCCTCTAATATCTCATTTTACTTTTAAAGAAGCAAATAAACACAGTCAATTTTAACCACTACATGTCAAGGACATCTGTAGCAAGTTTGGTGTCCATACTACACAAAACTAATATTCTGTACAGGTTTTGATTGAACAAATTTCAGGCGTAATCCATGTTGGCACAGTTTGACAGAATTTGGCACAATAATTGAAATAACTTTTTGTTGAAAAAACGGCAAAGGTAAGACAAGATTTACATGCTTGCTTGGTTTTCGCTGGCGTTTTTTCGTGGAACTTTCGCTCCCTGCTCTGAAAGACTTCATGCAATGTTAATGAGTTGCATATCGCTGGATTCAGCTGGTTGTTAGCTTTCATTTGATGTCATGGTTTTGGTGTTTCCGTTTATATTGTGGATACATATCGCACATAAACAAAAACTTGGTCATGAATTATACTCCGGATATGTTGTTGTTTATTTGCATGGCGTTCCAGCTGTGGTTCACGAATATAAAATTGAATTAGATACGTTTTTAGAGGAGTTTCCGCTGAGCACAACAGTCTTTAATATGTGTGGGTTATTCTCAGGGTTCGTGAGCTATGAGCGAAAATGTAACGCACAAGGGGGCAAGTCCCCGGTACCGGGGACTCTCGGGCTTAAGAGGTTAAACACGTTTAAAGCATCTACAATCAAAAAATTTACAACTAATACAGTATAAAATACTTCACCGAACTCACTACACAGGTCAAAGATGGTTCCAGATGGGCTTCTCGGACACTAACATTTGCCAACACTGCACTAACAATACAGTTGACCACTATCTACACGCTCTTTGGTCTTGTACACCAGTGCAAAAATTCTGGCAAGAAGCCTGCTGTCATTTCACAAACTCCAGTACTGTGCTTATTGGGTGACCTAGAAAGTACACGGTTAGAACTCGAGGCTAACACATCACTATTAATTCTCACTGTTATGCTTGTAGCAAAGAAAACCATTTTTATGAACTGGAAAACGAAAAAGAAATTAAGCATCACTCAATATCTCACTCCGGAAATGTTGTCTGCCTTCACATAAATAGTTGTTATTTGTCACTTTTTATTAATGCCCCTATTCCTCTGAATTTCAGTTAGAGGATCTCAACAGATAACCGGTTCCTGCTCTTGGATGGGTGTGCTTCAGGTGGGACTGCCCTCTCCTCTGGGACGGCATGTAGTTTGTGGTCCCGTCTCCGGGACTGCTCTTGCCTTGCCGGGTGCCGGCTGCTTCTGCGTGGACCGGTGGCTCTGTGGTCCGTGGGTGGGGGGGTGTTGTGTGTGTCCGGGCGGCGGGGGGGGCGGGGGGGGGCAGTGTGCTCGGTGTGGCCGGATTGGCCTCTTGGGCGGTGTGGGGGGGGCCTCTGGGGTCCGTGCTTGCGAGTGCCGCTGCCTTTGTGGCCGCCTGGTGGGGTGGGGGTTGGGGGTGTGGTGGTGGGTAGTGGCTCGGGTACCGGTTGGGGGCTGTGGGGGTTGTCCGCGCTGGGCAGGGTGGGGTCTCGTACTCAGGTACTGCTGACTCTGTGCACACGCGACCAGCAGTTCTTGGACGTGTATGGGTGTGTGTGTGTGTGTGTGTGTGTGTGTGTGTGTGCGTGCAAGCATTTAAAATTATTTTAACTGTTAACAGTAGTGAAAGCATATTGAAATCCAGTAATTGAAAAGTAGTTAGTAACACTACAACTTTAGTGATCATTCTTCATTTGTCTGGTCGAATGCTTTTAACAATTACACTGTTATTGTAAAGTGTTAGTCAGCGGAGAAATATAAGGACCTCCCTCTCTCCATGTCGAACGCAATTGGTTGTTCTGTGAGACGTCACTCTTTTATGTGCACGCGCGCGCCTCAAGTAATCAAGCTTAAGGATCAAAGCCTGGGTTAACAAAGAAAGTTGATGAGCTTCATCAAGGTACCATTAATGCCTGATTGCATCGGTTTGGATTTGTCAACCCAAAACTAATCCTGTAACTCTGAGTTTGTTCATCTACGTTCATGGTACAGGCCCCAAAACAATGGCATCAAATGAAAGCTAACAACCAGCAGAATCCAGCAATATGCAATTCATTTACATTGCATGAAGTCTTTTAGAGCAGGGAGCAAAAGTTCCCCGAAAAAAAACAGCAGAAAAAAAAATCAAGCGTGTAAATCTTGTCTTACCTTTGCCGTTTTTTCAACAAAAGTTATTTCTAAAGCGATAAAAGTCTGTTTGTTGTTTTATCCGGTCTTTAGCTTCGCAAAACTCCATTTTGGCTCCCTCTCCTATCTCTTTTCTAAGAATAACATGACCAAATATGGAAACACTCCCCGTGCGTAAAAGTAGTCACGTCCATGTTTCGTGTCCTGTGATTCGTCAGGGATCCTGTCCATCTCAAAACGGTGGATATCATTGGATTCTACATATTCTATGCTTTTCAACCATGTATAGAGCTCCCGGATTGGACAGATGGTCGGGGGGTAGGGACACGCAGAAGCTCGACGTCGAAAGCGTTTGTGAATGAAAAGTTCCCAAAAGCGCAGCAAGATGGGGTAAATAAGCTTCTACCCCCCTTTTACAGCATTTCTTTAGGAGTTTTTTTTGCTGAAATCATGTCCCGTAAGCAAGAAAAGAAGACTATGAACATAGCTGAAGCTTTGGACAAGATTTTTTCCATATTTCAATTATTGTGCCAAATTGTGCCAAACTGTGCCAACATGGATTACGCCTGAACTTTGTTCAATCAAAACCTTTACAGAATATTAGTTTCTTGTAGTATGAACACCAAACTTGCTACAGATGTCCTTGACATGTAGTTGTTACAATTGATTGTGTTTATTTGCTTCGTTATAAGTAAAATAAGGACATATTGGAGGAAACATGTGGGTTTTTTTTAGGCGTTCTTTTTTTGGCCATTCCAAAATCAATTACTCTTACCCAGTGTTCTTGACTGTCAAATTAACTCATCCACACCACTCCCCAAGAACCTATCTTCATTTTGATACCAAGATTTGCAGTTTAGGCCTTGTAAAAGCTGAGAAATGCCTTAAAAAGTAAAAGTATAGGATTTTCGGAAAATAGGCCTCAGGGCTTAAGAGGTTAAGCATATCCGGTTCCAGAATGGTTGATTTCCATTTACAGATAACTCTTCGTTCCATTTAGTAGTGGGGAGACATACAATATTGTCTGTTTTTAACAGTAATTTATAGATTTTGGATATTAACCTCGGGGTTGTCAACCCAATTAATTGTTCAATTATTGTGGGTAGCTGCAGAGTCATGTGCTTTTTGCATGTTGAAAGAATGATAGATTTGAGCTGTTGATATTCTAAAAATTTGTTAGTTGGTAATCCGTATTTAAGAACCAAATCTTCAAATAAAATTATTTTGTTGTTCACAATTATATGTCTAAAATGTGTTATTCCGTTATTTTGCCAATTTGGAAAATATACTGCCCTTTTGTTTAGTAAGAAGTCTGGGTTGTTCCAAATTGGTGTGTGCTGGCAAGGAGCAAGCGGTGAGCCCGTTATCTTAAGAAATTCCCACCAGGCTGTCAGTGAAGTACGTATGCTGATATTCTGAAAGCAGTTGTGATGTTTAATCTTAGAGCTTATAAACGGTAAATCTGCTATCTTAATTTCTTTGCAAAATGTCTGTTCAATGTCGAGCCAGGTGAGTTCAGTCGAATTAGAATTAATCCATTGGTACAAGTGCACCACTCTATGGCATAGGAAATAATGGTATACGTTTGGCAGCTCCAGGCCACCGCAGTCTTTGGATTTCCTAAGCTTGTGTAAGCTAATGCGTGGAGGTTTGCCTTTCCATAGAAATCTGGAGAAATGAGAGTCCAATGATTTGAACCAATCCCGGGACGGCTGGTTAGGAATCATTGATAACAGATAATTAATTCTGGGCATGACCATCATTTTAATGCTGGCAACCCTTCCCATAAGTGAAATTGGTAAGTGTTGCCATCTTTTGAGGTCATCCTCTATTCTTTTAAGTAGAGGTGAGTAATTTAGTTGTACCAGATCCGACAGCCTCTGTGAGAATTCAATGCCAAGATATTTAATATTTCCAGAATTAAAAGTGGTGGAGAAGGAAGGGTTCTGAAGAACCATGTTGAGTGGCATAACTGTTGATTTCCCCCAGTTTACAGAGTGTTCAGAGACAGCTGAAAATAAATTAATAACATTATGCAGATGATGTGTTATTATTTCTCCTTCATCCACATCTCTCTCTTCCAGCAGCTATTAAAGACTTATTTTGTGATGTATATTTTTTGTACTTATTCCAGTAATTTTAATGTTTTGCCTAATTGCTTGCACCAGTGGTTCAATGAAAATAGCAAATAGTGAGGGAGAGAGTGGGCAGCCTTGTCTGGTTCCTCTTTGAAGGTTAAATCTAGATGAAGTTTGTTCATTTGTTCTAACTGACGCATTCGCAGAGCTATATAGAATTTGAATCCATTCTATAAAAGAGTTACCGAATCCAAATTTACAAAGTGTTGCCATTAGAAATGTACAGTTAACTCTATCAAAAGCTTTTTCTGCATCTAGCGAGATAATGGCAGATTCTAGACTTGTGTTGTTTGCTAGATCAATCAGGTTAATTAGTCTGTACATATTATTTGTTGAGTGTCTACCCTTGATAAAACCTGTTTGGTCTGCATGAATTATATGAGGGGTAATTTTTTCCAGCTTTTTAGCGATAGCTTTGCAAATTATTTTTAAGTCTACATTTATATGAGAAATTGGTCTATAGCTTGATGGCAGTGTGGGGTCCTTCCCTGGTTTTGGAGTAAACTTATGAAAGCTGAGTTCATGTTTGATGGTACTTTTCCTTCAGACCTAATTTCAACTACCATTCTGCTAAAGGTAGGTTCCAGCACTTGCCAAAACTCTCTGTAGAACTCTGCTGGATAACCATCTGGCCCTGGTGCTTTTTTATTTGGCATTTGTTGTAGAGCCTCGTGGAGTTCTGTAGAAGATATTGGTGATTCTAAATTTCCTATCTGTTCGTTTGATAGTTTTGGTAATTCCAGATTCTTTAAGAATAATTCAATTTCAGTTGGCGATGGGTTAATTTGAGATGTATATAAATTTTTATAAAATTCCCTGAAAGTATTATTAATGTCTTGGGGGTCGTGAACAAGTTGTCCATTTTTGTTAATTACTGATGAGATAGTATGTTTTTCCTTGTTATTTTTTAGTAGGCCTGCTAAAAATTTGCCACACCTGTTAGCATGTTTGAGGTTCCCTTTCAGTCGATCCCGGAGACGTTATTCGGGATTAGACCGACTGAATGGGAACGAATCACTGTGAGAGCGACTGACGAACATATCAACGGGCAAATTAATTTGCAGGCGTAGGTGATTGATTAGCAATCAGCCGGGTATAAAGCCGGGCGTGCCTAAGCCACCATTATGCAATTTTCCTTTGGAGCTGACTGAGTGAGACTCTCTCTCCTGAACTTTGACGCTTTCCAGCTTGAAAGATCAGCAGGTTGCTTACCTCTTGGCTTATTGGTGTTGTCCTCTGCTAGCCCAGATTAGCAAGCCACCAGCGCCAGCACCTTGAGATCTTCCTAGGCAAGCCTGTCCAGTGTTCAGCCGTTTTCTCGTTTATCCTGTCCATTTTTCACGAAACGATGAGCAAAACGTGCATTACTCCTAACTGCAGTGGATTTATCTCGTCGAAAGACGGTCATGAGCGTTGTGTGGAGTGTTTGGGGTTCACAACAGACATTGTCTCAAAGCATCTTTACAGTAAACCAACAAGTTTAAACTCAGAAATTAATTAATTACTAAGTGGTGTATATGTCCCTGATGAGCAAGCCTGGGGCGACTGTGGCAAGGAAAAACTCCCTTTTGGAAGAAACCTTGAGAGGAACCGGACTCAAAAGGGAAACCCATCCTCATTTGGGTAACAACAGCAGTGTGATAAACTATGGTATAAACAGATGATATGGTAGTATGAACAGATAATATAGTATAAACAGATGATATAATAATATAAACATAAACAGATAATATAGTATAAACAGATGATATAATAATATAAACATAAACAGATAATATAGTATAAACAAATTATATAATAATATTAACATAAACGGATAATATAGTATAAACAGATGATGACTGTGTTCGGTGTAGGTCCAGGGGTGCCGGAACATCTCCAGGTGAATCTGTTTGTTAGGGTGAGGGCTGGTGGCGAGCCTCCCGGCGTCGGAACTTCTCCTGATGAGTCTGGTTGTTGGGTGAGGAGCTGGTGGGCAGGGCCTCCGGGAGCCTCGGTATTGGAAGAAGAGTGGAGCTGGTGGGCTGAGGTCCAGGGTGCGCCGGAACATCACCAGGTGGATCTGGTTGTTAGGGTGAGGTGCTGGTGAGCGAAGCCTCCGCGAATCTCCGGATGAGTATGGAAAAGAAGAAAAGAAGAGAGGAGCGGCATTAGCGTAGCTGCTGTTCATAATATTAATATAGTTTAATGTAATATTAATATAGTTTAATGTAAAATCGCAGTTTTTAACGGAGTTAAGTATAGGCTTTACTGAAAAGATA
>SRMA01026943.1:14046-25569 GCA_007224835.1 Danionella cerebrum | reverse complement strand
AGGGGTCATCAACATTGGGCCCATAAATACTAGCAATGCAGTATTCTAGGTTTGAAATGATTGTTAACTGAGTACACGTAGGGAAACAGTGGTGAATACACTGTGTTATCTATTGATTTGGGGAAGGGAGTTTCCTGTAGTAATACTATGTCTGCCTTTAACTTATGTAAATGGTTGAAAACGTCCAGGTTACTTGTGTAACCCCACAGTCCCTGAATAGGGAACGGAGACATTAGTCGGGATTAGACCGACTGAATGGGAGCTGATCTCCATGGGAGAACGGACCGAATCATCTAACAGGCAAATTGACTTGCAGGCGTGAGTGATTGATTAGCAATCAGCCGGGCATAAGACCGGGTGTAACGCACGCTTCAGTATGGGATTTTCAGAGGAGCCGACCTACTTACCTCCGGCGCCTCAGACTCCCGACTTCCAAGGCATGGCAGAAAGGTAACGTCTCCGTTCCCTATTCAGGGGAAGTCGTCCAACACTTAGAGCGTAGCTGTACTCGGTTGCTTGCGAAGACGACCAGAAGGAGGGCACCCCTCATCATGGGGAGGGGTGCGCGGAGATCGCGTCGAGGCCTGCAGGGCTACCAGCGAAAGTCATCATTACTCACCAAGGCAGGGGGGTAACGGGACGGGTTCCTACTAGCCGCCTGGTAGGGGAGCTGTAGAAAGAACACAGAAAGGGAGCGCCAGAGGGGGACTCTCAGATCTGGACCCTAGTTCTGCTGGAGCCAGGCCGAAGCAAAGCTCCAGAACAACAGAACCTAGCAGAGCTGACTGCAAGCTTACTACTACACCTGCTCCGTTCCCTGAGGGAGCCTGCCACCACTCTGGACCGCGGAGGGGACGGAGCCAACTTCAAGGTTGTAAAACCTGATGAAAGTGTCAGGTGTAGACTGATGGTAATCAAGGAATCGCCAGGGCCGAATTCCAGGCAGGACTCGTCGGCGGACAGTGCCCGGATATCTCCCACCCTCATAATTGAGGCCAACGCAAGCAGGAGGGCTGTCTTCAGAGAGATGACACGCAGCTCCGCCGAGTGCAAGGGCTCAAAAGGGGACTTCCGTAGCCCGGCAAGGGCGACGGAGAGGTCCCAAGAGGTAATGGAGGGTGGTCTTGAAGGCTTAAGGCGTCGAGCCCCCTTGAGAAATCTCACCGTCAGTTCCTGGCTGCCCACTGATTTCCCTTCAATCCGAAGGTGGAAGGCAGAAATAGCGGCAGCGTAGACCTTGAGGGACGATGGGAACAGCCCCTGATCGAATCTCTCCTGGAGGAAGGTCAGCACGACTCTGATGGGGCACGTCCCGGGGTCTTCCTGGCGGGAAGAGCACCATTCGACGAACCGACCCCACTTGCCAGCGTAGCACACTCAGTGGAGGGGGCTAACGCCTGGTATAGGTAGTCACCGCGAGGGGTGGTAGAGGCTCGGGGTCCACCGCGGACAGATATGCCATACGAGTAGGGCCCAGAGGTCTGGCCGCGGGTGCCTGTATCCCCCCCTTGAGTCAGGAGACCATACTCATACTCATCCCCCTGGAGACCATACTCTGTTCGGCCAGAAGAGGGCGAAAAGAGTAGGCCGCGCTCGTCCCCCCCCTGACCTTGCACAGAGGTTGTGCTAGGAGGCTTCACTGGGGAAAACGCACATAAGCATTTGTTCCTGGGCCAGCAGTGAGCCGGCGCATCTGTCCCGAGAGGAGCCAGGGACAGGAATAGGAGCCGGCAATGGGTACTCTCACGGGAGGCAGCAGGTACCTGGGCCTCGCGAAGATGTCCCAAATCTGCTAAACAGCCCGAGGATGGAGCCGCCAATCTCCTGATGAGGGGTGGAATCTGGACGGCGGAACCGCGATCCTGTTACACTCCGCAGGGATATGAAGGCTCGAGTGACGGAAGTCGCTCTAACTCCAGAGGAGCAGCTGTTGGGAGAGGTAGTGCAGGAAGCGGGAGCGTACACCGCCCTGGTGGTTGATGTACGCTACGACCGCAGTGCTGTCAGTCCTGACCAGCATGTGCCGATCCCGGAGGATCACTGCTACTAGCTCGAGACGGTTGATGTGCCAGTGAGAAACCAGTCCGTTCCAGGAACCGGACTCTCGGTGGGAACCGCACACGGCGCCCCAACCGGTCTTGGAGGCGTCAGTGGTAACCACTACGCGACTGGTGATGCACATCAGGGGCACTCCAGCTCGCAGGAATCGCACCGACTTCCAGACCTTCAGGTGAGGGAGCGAGTCTGTCACGGACAGACGAAGCACCCCTCGACGCCATGCCCAAGATGGAACTCGCGAGAGAAGCCATAGCTGAAGTGGTCGCATATGCAGAAGCCCGAGTGAAATCACTGAGGCTGCTGCTGCCATATGCCCCAGGAGCCTCTGAAGTAACTTCAGTCTGACCACTTGTCGAGAGGACACCGCGGATAAGGCGGCCAGCAAGGCCCGGGCGCGATCTACCGACAGGTGCGCCCGCATGCTCTCGGAGTTCAGCTCCATCCCGAGAAAGGAGATGACTCTCACAGGAGTGAGGCAGCTCTTTTCCCAGTTGACCTTCAGACCCAATCGGTTTAAGTGCTCGAGCACCTTGCCTCGGTGTCGGATCAACTGGTCCCTGGACTAGGCTATGAGAAGCCAGTCGTCGTGGTAATCCAGGATCCGAATGCCTGCCCGGCGGACCGGGCAACCTTCGTGAAGGTGCACGGGGAGAGGGCAAGACCGAAGGGTAGGACCTTGTACTGGTATGCATGGCCTTCGAAACAGAACCTTAGAAAGGGTCTGTGTCTCGGAACCACTTCTACCTGAAAGTACGCGTCCTTCAGGTCGATTGTCGCGAACCAATCTCCAGGACGGATGCACAGTAGAATGCAGCGGACCGTCAGCATCCGAAACCGAAGCTTGGCCAGGCTTCGGTTCAGACGCCTCAGGTCCAAGATTGGTCGCAGCCGCCTGATTTTTTGGGGACCAGGAAGTATGGGCTGTAAAACCCGCGTTCCATATCGGCTGGAGGGACCGGCTCGACAGCTCCTTTTGTCAAAAGGGCGTCGATCTCCTCTCGCAGGAATGAGGCGCCTGTCCGGGGGACAGGGGTGTGCACTACGCCTCGAAACCTGGGGGCTTTCACGAACTGAATCGTGTAGCCCTGCCGGACCACTCACTGTGAGACCCCTGGAAGCTTCCGCCAGGCTCCCAGGTAAGCTGACAGGGGTAACGGTCGGGGCGTGCCGATGGTCACCAAGGCTGGACTTGTGGGCGGAATCACCAGGGACAAACCCTGCTAAATGGTCAGATGAGGCAAGGGGAACTGAGCCTGTGTACATGTTAATCTGGGCATTCATGCAAGTACACAGGGCTAGTGCGGGCATGAACCAAAATAAAAATACGCGTGTGTTAGCTGCTTTTCATGAAGTGAGTCTATATTAGTAACTAGGTGAGTTATGGAGTGTTTATCTGTTTATCAATGCTTGAGGATAGTATAGATAAATTGTGTATTTATCAGGCAGAGAAAAAACTAAATAAGTGTAAGGAAGTGTGTGATGGAAGGGATAGAGTTTCTCAGAGTGCAAAAAATGAAGAAAAGAGTGAAGGAGAAAACATAAGCACAAAAAGAGTGGCGAACATCCAGTATGCTCATTATTAATAGTAAGGACATAAACAGCTCTTACCTGTGAGAAGGTGCGTTGTTGTGTTGACACAGAGGTGAAAATGACATATTATTATTAATAAAATCTGACCACCTGAAATTAGTAGAGCCACAGGTATCTTCCTGGTCGCGGTATAGTTGGTTGTTAACATACAAACGGTCCACGCTTATCACAGCTTTACATCCTTGGTCCAGGAACCTTCTTCTCAGTGGATTATATGGTTATTGTTTTAAATCTTACAAGTTGTTTAAATTAAATATTTACGCAACCTCGTGCAGATTTTGGGGGCGGAAAATGTGTTAATCTATTAGAATTTAGTGACCCACACATATTACATACAGCGAAAACTCCTCTAAAAAGTATCTAATTCCATGCAAATGAACAACAACATGTACGAAGTATAATTCATTACCAAGTTTTTGTTTCTGTGCAATATGTATCCACAATATAAACGCAAACACAAAAACATGGCAACAAATGAAAGCTAACAACCAGCAGAATCCAGCGATATGCAGCTCATTTACATTGCACAAAGTATTTCAGAGCAGGGAGCAAAAGTTCCATAAAAAAAACCCAGCAAAAACAAATCTTGTCTTACCTTTGCTGTTTTTTAAACAAAAGTTATTTCCATAGTGATAAAAGTCCGTTTATTGTTTTATCTGGTCTATAGCTTCGCAGAAACTCCATTTTGGCTTTTTTACGTAGCTCTGGGCCTGAATAACATGACCATATATGGAAACACTCCCCGTGCGTAAAAGCAGTCCTCTCCACGCTCCGTGCCCCCAGATTCGAAGCTTTCCAATGAGGTACAGTGCTCCCGGATTGGACAGATGGTCAAGGGTTGGGCACACGGGGAAGTTACAAGGTTGGAAGCGGTATGAATAGGAGCTTACGCATGGCGTACGGAGACAGTGTAAAGGGGTTACAGCGTTTCTTTAGGAGTTTTTTTGCTGAAATCATGTCCCGTAAGCAAGAAAAGAAGACCATGAACGTAGCGCAAGCTTTGGATAAGATTTTTTCAATTTTTCAATTATTGTGCCAAACTGTGCCAAAATGGATTACGTTTTTACAATCAAAACCTGTACAGAATATTCGTTTCTTGTAGTATGGACACCAAACTTGCACAGATGTCCTTCACATGTAGTGGTTACAATTGATTGTGTTTATTTGCTTGTTTACAAGTAAAATAAGGGGATATCAGAGGAAACATGTGTTTTTTTTTTTTGCCAATTCAACATCATTTACTCTTACCCAGTGTTCTTGACTGTCAAATTGACTCATCCACACCACCCCCCAAGAACCCATCTTCATTTTGATACAAAGATTTGCCGTTTAGACCTTGTAAAAGCTGAGAAATGCCTTATAAAGTGAAGGTATAGGATTTTCGGAAAATAGGCCTTAGGGCTTAAGAGGTTAAGTAGGCCTTTGAATGAGAACAGTAACTTGGTGGTCTTTCAAACAATTTGTATATATTGTTTCATGAGAAAAAAAAAAATAAGCCCAGGATAGGCCCAAATTGTCTGAATTCATAACATAAGTAGTTTGCTGTGGTTCAATCAACATTACTCTGTACTGTGTCTTAAGAGGCAACCCGCGACAATCTCGTCTTCATGGGGATCACAGAGAAACCGTAGGAGAACGTGGAAGGAACAATCCATCAATTCATAAAAGACAAGCTGAAGATAAAGGAAGAAGTTGTTGGACGCATCAAAATTCACCGCGCTCATTGCCTGGGGGGAAAAAGTGCGGATGATCAGCGACCACGACCCATCGTGGCAAAGTTGCCGATTTCAAGCAGAAAGTGCTTTTAAAGTCGTGAATTAAAAGGCACGAACTTCAGCGTTAACGACCAATATCCCTGGGAGATCCTGGACAGGAGGAAGCGTCTCTTTCCATTGAGAAGAAGGTTCCTGGACCAGGGATGTAAAGCTGTGATAAGCGTGGACCGTTTATACGTCAACAACCAGCTACACCGCGACAAGGAAGCTACCCCGTGGCTCTACTAATTTCAGGTGGTCAGATTTATTAATAATAATGTCATCTTCACCTCTGTATCAACACGACAATGCACCGTCTTACAGGTAAGAGCTGTTTATGTCCTTACTATTAATAATGAGTACACAGGATGTTCGTCACTCCTTTTGTGCTTTTGTTTTCTCCTTAACTCTTTTATTCATTTTTGGCACTCCAAGATTTGCAGTTTAGACCTTGTAAAAGCTGAGAAATGCCTTAAAAAGTAAAAGTATAGGATTTTCGGAAAATAGGCCTCAGGGCTTAAGAGGTTAATCTATACTATCCTCGAGCACTGATAAACAGATACTCCATAACTCACCTAGTTACTAATATAGACTCACTTCATGAAAAGCAGCTAACACACGCGCATGCATTTCGGTTCATGCCAGCACTAGCCCTGTGTACTTGCATGAATGCCCAGATTAACATGTACACAAGCTCTGCTAACACAAACCAGCCAATCAACTAACTATGACAACACTGAGGTTTGTCACTTGGAATGTGCGTGGCATTAATAAGAAAGATAAGAGAATTAAAGTTTTTAACTATTTACATAAGTTAAAGGCAGACATAGTATTACTACAGGAAACTCACTTCCCCAAATCAATAGATAACACAGTGTATTCACCACTGTTTCCCTACGCATACTCAGCCTGTTACAATTCCAAGCAAAGAGGGGTCGCCATAATCATAAGTAAAAATTTAACCTTTATTCATAATAATACTATTGCAGATCCTGAAGGGAGATTTATTATAGTTAACAATCATTTCAAACCTAGAATACTGCATTGCTAGTATTTATGGGCCCAATGTTGATGACCCCTCTTTCTTTCACAACCTTTTCACAGCTCTATCTACGCACTCGGATTCCAAGCTCATAACAGGTGGGGATTTTAACCTGGTACTTAACCCAGAACTGGATAGGCTGAGTACAGCTGCTAATTGTAAAGACTCTCAATCAGCAAGAATTCTCAAACAATATATGATTGATTTTGGTCTTTGTGATGCCTGGAGATCTTTTTACCCAACTTCAAGGGAGTACACATATTTCTCATCGGTTCATCACTCACAGTCACGTCTAGATTACTTCTTAGTAAATAACTCAGTTCTGTCAGATATTGCTCTTACGAACATTCATTCTATATTAATTAGCGATCATGCACCAGTCTCTATCTCAATACCAACAAATGTTTCACAACCTAGGAGAAACTGGAGACTTAACACATCATTACTTAAAGACCAGGATTTATAAATTATTTTAAAAAAGAATGGGAAACCTTTATGGAAATGAATGACACCCCAGGAATTTCAGCATGTGTTTTATGGGAGACTGCAAAAGTAGTAATGCGAGGTAGAATAATTTCATTCTCATCATTCAAGAAAAAACAAGAAACTAGAAAAGAGCAGGAATTAGAATTAAAAATTAAATCCCTCGAAACTGCTTATACAGATAACCCCCAAGAAAACATCCTGAAAGATTTAAGGCAAACTAAATTAGAACTGAATATCTTAATCAATAAAAAAAAACTCAATTTCAAATCGAAAGACTACGGCTGGATAACCTCAAACATGCTAACAGGTGTGGCAAATTTTTAGCAGGCCTACTAAAAAATAACAAGGAAAAACATACTATCTCATCAATAATTAACAAAAATGGACAACTTGTTCACGAACCCCAAGACATTAATAATACTTTCAGGGAATTTTATAAAAATTTATATACATCTCAAATTAACCCATAGCCAACTGAAATTGAATTATTCTTAAAGAATCTGGAATTACCAAAACTATCAAACGAACAGATAGGAAATTTAGAATCACCAATATCTTCTACAGAGCTCCACGAGGCTCTACAACAAATGCCAAATAAAAAAACACCAGGGCCAGATGGTTATCCAGCAGAGTTCTACAGAGAGTTTTGGCAAGTGCTGGAACCTACCTTTAGCAGAATGGTAGTTGAAATTAAGTCTGAAGGAAAAGTACCATCAAACATGAACTCAGCTTTCATAAGGTTACTCCTAAAACCAGGGAAGGACCCCACACTGCCATCAAGCTATAGACCAATTTCTCTTATAAATGTAGACTTAAAAATAATTTGCAAAGCTATCGCTAAAAAGCTGGAAAAAATTAGCCCTCATATTATTCATGCAGACCAAACAGGTTTTATCAAGGGTAGACACTCAACAAATAATATGTACAGACTAACTAACCTGATTGATCTAGCAAACAACACAAGTCTAGAATCTGCCATTATCTCTCTAGATGCAGAAAAAGCTTTTGATAGAGTTAACTGGAAATTTCTAATGGCAACACTTCGTAAATTTGGATTCGGTAACTCTTTTATAGAATGGATCCAAATTCTATATAGCTCTGCGAATGTGTCAGTTAGAACAAATGAACAAACTTCATCTAGATTTAACCTTCAAAGAGGAACCAGACAAGGCTGCCCACTCTCTCCCTCACTATTTGCTATTTTCATTGAACCACTGGCGCAAGCAATTAGGCAAAACATTAAAATTACTGGAATAAGTACAAAAATATACATCACAAAATAAGTCTTTATGCAGATGATGTGTTATTATTTCTCCTTCATCCACATCTCTCTCTTCCAGCAGCTATTAATGTTATTGAATCATTTTCAGCTGTCTCTGAATACTCTGTAAACTGGGGGAAATCAACAGTTATGCCACTCAACACTGTTCTTCAGAATCCTTCCTTCTCCACCACTTTTAATTCGGGGAATATTAAATATCTTGGCATTGAATTCTCACAGAGGCTGTCGGATCTGGTACAACTAAATTACTCACCACTACTTAAAAGAATAGAGGATGACCTCAAAAGATGGCAACACTTACCGATTTCACTTATGGGAAGGGTTGCCAGCATTAAAATGATGGTCATGGCCAGAATTAATTATCTGTTATCAATGATTCCTAAACAGCCGTCCCGGGATTGGTTCAAATCATTGGACTCTCATTTCTCCAGATTTCTATGGAAAGGCAAACCTCCACGCATTAGCTTACACAAGCTTAGGAAATCCAAAGACTGCGGTGGCCCGGAGCTGCCAAACGTATACCATTATTTCCTATGCCATAGAGTGGTGCACGTGTACCAATGGATTAATTCTAATTCGACTGAACTCACCTGGCTCGACATTGAACAAACATTTTGCAAAGAATTAAGATAGCAGATTTACCGTTTATAAGCTAGAGATTGATATATATTTTATAAGATTAAACATCACAACTGCTTTCAGAATATCAGCATACGTACTGCACTGACAGCCTGGTGGGAATTTCTTAAGATAACGGGCTCACTGCTTGCTCCTTGCCAGCACACACCAATTTGGAACAACCCAGACTTCTTACTAAACAAAAGGGCAGTATATTTTCCAAATTGGCTAAATAATGGAATAACACATTTTAGACATATAATTGTCAACAACAAAATAATTTCATTTGAAGATTTGTTTCTTAAATACGGATTACCAACTAACAAATTTTTAGAATATCAACAGCTCAAATCTATCATTCTTTCAACATGCAAAAAGCACATGACTCTGCAGCTACCCACAATAATTGAACAATTAATTGGGTTGACAACCCCGAGGTTAATATCCAAAATCTATAAATTACTGTTAAAAACAGACAATATTGTATGTCTCCCCACTACTAAATGGAACGAAGAGTTATCTGTAAATCGAAATCAACCATTCTGGAACCGGATATGCTTAAACACGTTTAAAGCATCTACAAACCCAAATTTACAACTAATACAGTATAAAATACTTCACCGAACTCACTACACAGGTCAAAGATGGTTCCAGATGGGCCTCTCGGACACTAACATTTGCCAACACTGCACTAACAATACAGTTGACCACTATCTACACGCTCTTTGGTCTTGTACACCAGTGCAAAAATTCTGGCAAGAAGTCTGCTGTCAGCTAACATCATGGGTTAACCACCTCATTTCACCAACTCCAGCACTGTGCTTATTGGGTGACCTAGACAGTACACGGTTAGAACTTGAGGCTAACACTTCACTATTAATTCTCACTGTTATGCTTGTAGCAAAGAAAATCATTCTTATGAACTGGAAAACGAAAAAGAAATTAAGCATCACTCAATAAAACAACATGTTATTAAACTATCTCACCCCGGAAATGTCTGCCTTCACATAAATAGTTGTAATTGTCACTTCTTATTAATGCCCCTATTCCTCTGAATTTTAGTTAGAGGATCTCAACAGATAACAGGTTCCTGCTCTTGGATGGGTGTGCTTCAGGTGGGACTGCCCTCTCCTCTGGGACGGCATGTAGTTTGTGGTCCCGTGTCCGGGGGTGCTACTGCTCTTGCCTTGCCGGGTGCCGGCTGCTTCTGCGGGGACGGGGGGCTCTGTGGTCCGGGGGTGGGGGGGTGGTGGGTCGGTGTGGCCGGATTGGCCTCTTGGGCAGTGTGGGGGGGGCTCTGGGGTCCGTGCTCGCGGGTGCCGCTGCCTTTGCGGCCGCCTGGTGGTGGTCCTGTCCGCGCCCGTGCTGCAGCCGGGGCCCGTCGGGTGGGGTTTGGGGGTGTGGTGGTGGGTGGTGGCTCGGGGACCGGTTGGGGGTTGTGGGGGTTGTCCGCGACCAGCAGTTCTTGGACGAGTATGGGTGTGTGCGTGTGTGTGTGTGTGTGTGAGTGTGCATGTATAGGGGGGTGTGTTTGGGTGAATGCGTGTGTATGTGTGGGCATAGGGGTGGGTGGATGAGTGTGAACGAATGAGTATGGATGGGATCCGAAGGGGGGCAGCTGCCGCCTGGTCTCCCGCCTCCCTGGGTGGGGGGCGGTCGGCTCGTCAGCGTGGTGCCCGCATCGGCTCCTGGTACATTTCCTCCACCCCCACACATAGGACCCCGGGGGTCTCAGTCTCTGTGGGGGATTGGGGGGGGTCGGCCTATTACTGATCGCCCCCCCCCCGCCTACTCCAGGCCAGGGGACCCCCAGTTAGTCTCTCCGTCCACATCTGATCAAAGGTGTTCGTCACTCCATCTGATCAGGGTCTGAGGCTGCTGGTCGTGGTGGGTGTGGGGCTGGGTTGTGGCTGGGGGTGTGGCTCCGCTGCGCCTGGTGTGGTCTCCCTCTCTGCCCTCTTCTGGTCCCCTGGTCGCCTCCCCCTCCTCGCCCAGCCGCCCCCACCCCCCCGGCTTGGCCGCTGTCGGGTGGGCCGCCCCCCCACTGTGGCGGGCGCATCCCCGCTGTCTCGCTTCCGGGCACGGGGCATTTCTCTTTGGGGGTGCTGACGGTTCCCGGTGGGGTAGGGTGGGATGCTCCGGCTCGGGAGTCCGGGGCCCCGGTCATGTCGACCCACGGGGGGTGGAATGATCCACCAGGTTACTTCGGTCTGGTTGCAGAACCGGTTCTGTGTCGGACCTCGCAGCACACTCGGGCATAGAGGAGTGAGGGTGATATGTGGGAAGTTGGTCGGCCACTGGTGGGTTGGGTCTGCTGTCCCTGGGCACCGTGTGCTGCAATTGTTTGTTTGTTAGATATGTGTGGTTCGACCAGCTCGCTGTTTGTGATCTTTGGTATGTTATGTATTTTTCCTCCCATGTAGCTGAGTTACATTTTAAAGCGTACAACATTATTATCACCTCACTTAAAAGATTGGTTGTCTATGTATGTATATTTAAACATGTATGTATGTGTGCCTGGATATACAAATTGCAATAACTGTTATTATTATGTTGGCTTGCTTGCAAAGCCAACATATTGATATTGCACTTAAACTTATTATGTTGGCTTGCAGAGCCAACATATTGTTATCTCTCTTAAACTTATTATTATTCTTCTCTTTTCCTACGTCAAAATTTTGCAACGCTTCTCC
>SRMA01026943.1:0-10236 GCA_007224835.1 Danionella cerebrum | reverse complement strand
AGCCTCTTCCTCTGGATGATGTCCTGTACTTCCTCATTCCACCACCATGTTTCCTTATCTTCTTTCCTCCTTCCAGCTGACAAACCTAGCACCTTCCTACCTGTCTCCCTTATCACTCCTGCTGCAGTTTCCCAGTCATCTGGAAGCTCTTCCTGACCACCCAAAGCCTGTCTGTCGGAATTCCTCACAAAATTCTTCCTCTTTCAACATCCACCACTTGGTCTTCTTTTCAATCGTTCCTCCCCTCTTCTTCCTGACCACCAAAAACATCCTACACATCACCATCCGATGCTGTCTGGCTACACTCTCTCCTACCACTACTTTACAGTCTCTAATCCCTCTCAGATTGGCTAATCTATATAGTATGTAGTCTACCTGCGTACTCCTACCTCCACTCTTGTAGGTAACTCTATGTTCCTCCCTCTTCTGGAAATAAGTGTTAACTACAGCCATTTCCATCTTCTTGGCAAAGTCCACCACCATCTGTCCTAGGTACCTTTCCTTAACACCGAACCTGCCCATCACCTCCTCATCACCTCTGTTGCCCTCGCCAACATGCCCATTGAAATCTGCTCCCCCCCTACACTTTCCCCTCTGGGAATACTCTCCATTACCTCATCCAACTCACTCCAGAATCTCTCCTTCTCTTACAGCCTACTTGTGGACCATAACCACTCACTACATTCAACATCACCCCTTCAATTTCTAACTTCAAACTGATCACCTTGTCTGACACTCTTTTCACCTCTAAAACATTCCCTAACTCCTTCAGGATCACAATTTCTCTTCCTATCCACACCATAATAAAACAGTTTGTATTCCCCTCCAATACTACGTGCTTTGCTACCCTTCCACCTGGTCTCCTGCACACACAGAATATCTACCTTCCTTCTCTCCATTATGTCCGCCAGCTCTCTACCCTTCCCTGTCATTGTACCAATGTTAAGAGTCCCTATTCTCACATCTATACTCCTGCCTTTCCTCTTCTCTCTCTGTGTACGAATCCTTCTCCCTCCTCTCCTTCTTCGACCAACAGTAGTCCAATTTCCACCAGCACCCTGTAGTAGTGCTGGGCGATATGGAAAAATTATATATCACGATATGGATTATTTTATATCACGATAACGATATATATCACGATATACCACAATAAAATACATTTTCAGTTATTCTCTGAAAAGTTTGACAAAAATATCCTTGCATACTTCTTTTTGCAACTTTATTTTGAAGTGACATTTAACTGAACTGTCACAAATGAGAAAAACTACATTTTAGTGCAGCAATGTAAACGTATCAAATGACAACAGATGTGGTGGAGGTAGAGCTACAGTAGCGTTCACATTTTTTTAACCACATCATAGTTATTTAAATAGTATTATCAAAATAAACTATTTAAAAAATTAAATAATGGACCACACTGCAAGCATCCTTCTCTACTTGGGCCCGGCCTGCGTTATATAAGCGAGGCAACTCGACATTACTGAAGTGCTTACGACTGGGCATAACGTACCTCGGGTCAAGCACTTTGACGAGGTCTCGGAAGCTACCCTTCTCAACTGCATACACGGGGATCATGCCTTTACAACAGTAATGCAAGATGGCACATGTGATTTCTTTATGGCGCTGGGACGTTTTTTCATACGGTGTGCATTTTATGAAAGACTCTTTAATTTTAGGCTGGCTATATTTTTTCTCGCCACTTGCCCGGGCTGTTTCACAACTTTCTTTACATCGCATTTCTTCGATTCTCCAGTATTCTTTTTCGTGAACCTTCTTCAAGTGGTAAAAGAGGTTTGTTGTGTTAGCGTCGGGCGCGGAAACAGTTTTTTGGCAGAGTTTGCAGATGACTGTCTTCTGCTCTGTGTCGGAGCTCTTGAAGCCAAAATGCAACCAAATCACTGACGTACCCCCACGTTACGGTAAAAGTACTTCTTGGGCTGCTGCCTGCGTAGCTGTTTCAATTTGTTGCGACTCCGGGCATTCATCTCTTGCGTCTGGTCTTCAAGCACTCATGAGTTAACTAGCGTAAAGCATGTCACAACAACGTAAAGCGTCACGTCGCAAAATCACAATACGGAGTTTCTTTGCGAAAAAGTTCACTTTTATTCTTGATTATCACTTATTTAAAGGGTAGAGTATGCATTGCATAGCCACAAGACATATCATACATTTGTCATAGCCTATTTAATGCAATATTTTCTTTAGTAATTGATAAAATTAGGTTAGAAACGATAGAAGAGAAATAGGACGATAGACATTTTTCTATCGTCCCCACGATATATATCGTCATATCGCCCAGCACTACCCTGTAGGTCAACAGCACTGGAGGCGGTCGTTGTTAAGCCGGGCCTCGACCGATCCGGTATGAAAATCGATTTGATGACTCGCATATTTGGTTTCTGGCATGTTTTACGGCGGATGCCCTTCCTGACGCAACCCTCTCTATTTATCCGGGCTTTGGACCGGCACAGAAGTCACTGGCTTGAAACCCCTGTGGCTAGATTCTAAAGCTAGTTCATGTATCTGTATCTTACATCAGAGGCAGATTTTGTGCGGAACAGTAATACAGCAGATTCAAATGTTTATTTTAAATTGCAGTTTATTGCTTTATTCCTTAACAAAAAAAAAAAAATATTAGAAGAGTTATTCCAAGTAACCCTATAGTTTAGTTAGGTATGGACTGATGCTCAAAAGAGTTTCAGGATGAAGTGAATAGTCTTCAAAATCATATCATAGATTGAAAAATAACATTGAAAACATGTATTGATGTAATTGTCAACATGTTCACTTTCAAAAGCGGTTTCAAAAGCTGGAAGCAAACAAATCATAATATCTATTAATAAATTACCGTAAATTCTGGACTATAAGCCGCTAACTTTTTCATAGGCAGCGTTTCCCTTACCATTATATTAGGGGGGCGCCCCACTCCCCCCAACGGCACCCCCCGTCCCCCTTGAAGGTCAAGTTAATTATGTTGGCTTGCAGAGCCAACATATTGTTATCTCTCTTAAACTTATTATTATTCTTCTCTTTTCCTACGTCAAAATTTTGCAACGCTTCTCCTCCTAGCCCGTTCGAGCTACAGCCACGAAACTTTCCACGGTCGTCCAGACTGTTCCCACTCGAGTTGCTATATCTCTTCGGACCGATTGGACCAGCGGTTTCCGTAAAAATCGCGAATTTCGGCCCAAAAATCGCCTAAGTCATTCCCTATGGGGGCCCTAGAGTGGTGATGTCATCGCCCACTCTAACTTTGAGCAAGCTCAGTCTTGTTGCTACTTGCACTGTTTTCTCAACTAAAAATTAACCTTTACACACACATTTTATATCTAAATGGTAGAGATTTTTGTCCTCTTTCAGTTGGTGCTGTTTTCATTTTTAAAAAACACACGGTTTTTACTCCAGGTGGCCTAAACCACAAGGAGTGCACATAATTGCTCCATTCACCTCCATTCAAAAATTCTGGTGGATTCTGTTTAAAATCTCAGTCGCAGGCTATTTCTAACTCGCCATAAATCATTCACACTTTATCACAGCTTCACAAAAAATACACCATTCTCTTCCTTAAAGTCTTGGGATTCTAACAGTAAAAGAAATATTTCAATACCTCTGTTCATTCTTTCGCAATGCTTATTTGTTTGAGGGTATGGATTTCTCTAAAATGAGCAGTTGCACAGAATCAAATGAAGGCTATTTGTAGCTCGCCATAATTTTTTTTATTTCTAATCACACCTTCATAAAAATTACAGCATTCTCTTCGTTAGGGTCTTCTGCTTCTGACAAAGAAAGAATCATTTCGATATGTCTGACGGTTCTTCTATAATCTTTATTTGTTTGAGGCATGGAAATCGGATTTTCTCCAGCAGATTTTCCATCGTTTGAAAATCTGACAGTTGAGTCAGCTGACTCGTTTGAAAATCTGGCAGTTGATAACTCCAGGTGCAAGCTGATTTCAAATAAGTAGGTCAAAGGTGTCTCATTGACTTTCAATGGCCCATTGAAATGAATGGAGCATGAACCCCATAGATCCTAATGTAAAAGAGCTTCTGTAATTGATTGACACTGGAAAGTCATACAAGCATTAAGGAAGCAAATTACTTATCCAGCCCATCATTGCTTGTGAATTAACATAAATTAATTAAGCCACACCCACTTTTTGACATAACTTTCAATGTCAAATATCTTCTAAACGGAACACAGTAGAGACATGGGGGTTGCTTTATATTATTCTAAATGAAAAGTAGATTACAACATGATGTCACTAACTCCTCCATAGCAAGCAAATTGTTTACCATAGCAACTATATAGCCACATCTCTATCTTAGCTTAGGAAAATGCTAGAGACTTGGGGGCTGTTAAGCTTCACCCATACTGACAGCTGAAACATTATATTATGTTAATGACACCTCCATGGCAACCAGACTGGTTACCATGGCAACCAATATGGCATGTCTCTATCTCAGCTTAGGAAAATCATAGAGAGATGGGGGTTGCTGTATTTTACCCGTATAGATATGGGGAGCAATATATTAGGTCAGCGACCCCTCCATAGCAACCAAACTGGTTACCATGGCAACCAATATGGCGCAGCTCTATCTCAGCTTTGGAAAGTCATAGAGACATGGGGTTGATGTATTGACATGGGGAATAATGTGTTAGGTCACTGACCCCTCCATAGCAACCAGACTGGTTACCATAGCAACCAATTTTGCATGTACCTATCTCAGCTCAGGAAAATCATAGAGACATGGGGGGTTCTGTAATTTACTCGTATTCATATGGGGAACAATATATTAGGTCAGCGACCCCTCCATAGCAACCACACTGTTACCATAGCAACCAATATGTCGTATCTCTATCTCAGCTTACGAAAGTCATAGAGACATGGGGGTTGGTGTATTTTACTCGTGTCGACATGGGGAACAATATGTTAGGTCACTGACACCTCCATAGCAACCAGACTGGTTACCATAGCAACCAATATTGCATGTACCTATTTCAGCTTATGAGAATCATAGAGACATGGGGGTTGGATTATGTTATTGTTGCAGAATTGCCAACATTTAAAAAAAATAGGTATTGACGGCACCAACGCAAGCCAACATCGAAGTTTGCGTGCAAACTTTAAAATCTAGTTATGTTGGCTTGCAGAGCCAACATATTGTTATCTCTCTTAAACTTATTATTATTCTTCTCTTTTCTTCTTCCAAAAATTCTTAACACTACTCCTCCTAGCCCGGTCGAGCTACAGCCACGAAACTTTCCACGGTCGTCCAAGCTGTTCCCACTCGAGTTGCTATATCTCATTGGACCGATTCGACCAGCGGTTTCCGTAAAAATCGCGAATTTCGGCCCAAAAATCGCTCAAGTCATTCCCTATGGGGTCCCTAGAGTGGTGATGTCATCGCCCACTCTAACTTCGAGCAAGCTCAGTCTTGTTGCTACTTGCACTGTTTTCTCAACTAAAAATTAACCTTTACACACACATTTTATATCTAAATGATAGAGATTTTTGTCCTCTTTCAGTTGGTGCTGTTTTCATTTTTAAAAAACACACGGTTTTTACTCCAGGTGGCCTAAACCACAACGAGTGCACATAATTGCTCCATTCACCTCCATTCAAAAATTCTGGTGGATTCTGTTTAAAATCTCAATCGCAGGCTATTTTTAACTCGCCATAAATCATTCACACTTTATCACAGCTTCACAAAAATTACACCATTCTCTTCCTTAAAATCTTGGGATTCTAACAGTAAAAGAAATATTTCAATAACTCTGGTCATTCTTTCGTAATCCTTATTTGTTTGAGGGTATGGATTTCTCTGAAATGAGCAGTTGCACAGAATCAAATGAAGGCTATTTGTAGCTCGCCATAACTTTTTTATTTCTAATCACACCTTAACAAAAATTACAGCATTCTCTGCGTTAGGGTCTTCTGCTTCTGACAAAAAAAAGAATCATTTCGATATGTCTTACGGTTCTTCTATAATCTTTATTTGTTTGAGGCATGGAAATCGATTTTCTCCAGCAGATTTGCCATCATTTGAAAATCTGACAGTTGAATTTCCAGCTGCAGCTGATTCGTTTGAAAATCTGACAGTTGATAACTCCAGCAGGTGCAGCTGATTTCAAATAAGTAGGTCAAAGGTGTCTCATTGACTTTTAATGGCCCATTGAAATAAGTGGAGCATGAATCCCATAGATCCTATTGTGAAAGAACTTCTGTAATTGATTGACACTGGAAAGTCATACCAGCATTAAGGAAGCAAATCACTTATCCAGCCAATCATTGCTTGTGATTTAACATAAATTAAGCCACACCCACTTTTTGACATAACTTTCGATGTCAAATATCTTCTAAACAGAACACAGTACAGACATGGGGGTTGCTTTATATTAATCTAAATGTAAAGTAGATTACAACATGATGTCACTAACTCCTCCATAGCAACCAAATTGTTTACCATAGTAACTATATTGCCACATCTCTATCTTAGCTTAGGAAAATGCTAGAGACTTGGGGGCTGGTAAGCCTCACCCATACTGACAGCTGAAACATATTATGTTAATGACACCTCCATAGCAACCAGACTGGTTACCATAGCAACCAATATGGCATGTCTCTGTCTCAGCTTAGGAAAATCATAGAGAGATGGGGGTTGCTGTATTTTACCCGTATAGATATGGGGAGCAATATATTAGGTCAGCGACCCTCCATAGCAACCAAACTGGTTACCATAGCAACCAATATGGCGCAGCTCTATCTCAGCTTTGGAAAGTCATAGAGACATGGGGGTTGATGTATTGACATGGGGAACAATGTGTTAGGTCACTGACCCCTCCATAGCAACCAGACTGGTTACCATAGCAACCAATTTTGCATGTACCTATCTCAGCTCAGGAAAATCATAGAGACATGGGGGTTGCTGTAATTTACTCGTATTCATATAGGGAACAATATATTAGGTCAGCGACCCCTCCATAGCAACCACACTGTTACCATAGCAACCAATATGGCGTATCTCTATCTCAGCTTACGAAAGTCATAGAGACATGGGGTTGGTGTATTTTACTCGTGTTGACATGGGGAACAATATGTTAGGTCACTGGCCCCTCCATAGCAACCAGACTGGTTACCATAGCAACCAATTTTGCATGTACCTATCTCAGCTTATGAGAATCATAGAGACATGGGGTTGGATTATGTTATTGTTGCGGAATTGACAACATTTTAAAAAATAGGTATTAACGGCACCAACGCAAGCCAACATCGAAGTTTGCGTGCAAACTTTAAAATCTAGTTATTATTCTTCTTCTTCTCTTTTCTCACAAAAAAATTTTCCAGTACTACTCCTCCTAGCCCGTTCGAGCTACAGCCACGAAACTTTCCACGGTCGTCCAAGCTGTTCCCACTCGAGTTGCTATGTCTTTTCGGACAGATTTGACCAGCGGTTTCCGTAAAAATCGCGAATTTCGGCCCAAAAATCGCCCAAGTCATTCCCTATGGGAGCCCTAGAGTGGTGATGTCATCGCTCACTCTAACTTTGAGCAAGCTCAGTCTTGTTGTTACTTGCACTGTTTTCTCAACTAAAAATTAACCTTTACACACACATTTTATATCTAAATGGTAGAGATTTTGGTCCTCTTTCAGTTGGTGCTGTTTTCATTTTTAAAAAACACACGGTTTTTACGCCAGGTGGCCTAAACCACAAGGAGTGCACATAATTGCTCCATTCACCTCCATTCAAAATTTCTGGTGGATTCTGTTCAAAATCTCAATCGCAGGCTATTTTTAACTCGCCATAAATCATTCACACTTTATCACAGCTTCACAAAATTTACACCATTCTCTTCCTTAAAATCTTGGGATTCTAACAGTAAAAGAAATATTTCAATACCTCTGGTCATTCTTTCGTAATCCTTATTTGTTTGAGGGTATGGATTTTTCTGAAATGAGCAGTTGCACAGAATCAAATGAAGGCTATTTGTAGCTCGCCATAACTTTTTTATTTCTAATCACACCTTCACAAAAATTACAGCATTCTCTTCGCTAGGGTCTTCTGCTTCTGACAAAGAAAGAATCATTTCGATATGTCTTCCGGTTCTCCTATAATCTTTATTTGTTTGAGGCATGGAAATCGGATTTTCTCCAGCAGATTTGCCATCGCTTAAAAAAACTGACAGTTGAGTCAGCTGACTCGTTTGAAAATCTGGCAGTTGATAACTCCAGGTGCATCTGATTTCAAATAAGTAGGTCAAAGGTGTCTCATTGACTTTCAATGGCCCATTGAAATGAATGGAGCATGAACCCTATAGATCCTAATGTAAAAGAGCTTCTGTAATTGATTGACACTGGAAAGTCATACAAGCATTAAGGAAGCAAATTACTTATCCAGCCCATCATTGCTTGTGAATTAACATAAATTAATTAAGCCACACCCACTTTTGACATAACTTTCAATGTCAAATATCTTCTAAACGGAACACAGTAGAGACATGGGGGTTGCTTTATATTATTCTAAAAGAAAAGTAGATTACAACATGATGTCACTAACTCCTCCATAGCAACCAAATTGTTTACCATAGCAACTATCTTGCCACATCTCTATCTTAGCTTAGAAAAATGCTAGAGACTTGGGGGCTGGTAAGTTTCACCCATACTGACAGCTGAAACATTATATTATGTTAATGACACCTCTATAGCAACCAGACCGGTTACCATAGCAACCAATATGGCATGTCTCTATCTCAGCACAGGAAAATCATAGAGAGATGGAGGTTGCTGTATTTTACCCGTATAGATATTGGGAGCAATATATTAGGTCAGCTACCCCTCCATAGCAACCAACTGGTTACCATAGCAACCAATATGGCGCAGCTCTATCTCAGCTTAGGAAAGTCATAGAGACATGGGGGGTTGATGTATTGACATGGGGAACAATGTGTTAGGTCACTGACCCCTCCATAGCAACCAGACTGGTTACCATAGCAACCAATTTAGCATGTACCTATCTCAGCTCAGGAAAATCATAGAGACATGGGGGTTGCTGTAATTTACTTGTATTCATATGGGGAACAATATATTAGGTCAGCGACCTCTCCATAGCAACAACACTGTTACCATAGCAACCAATATGGCGTATCTCTATCTCAGCTTACGAAAGTCATATAGACATGGGGGTTGGTGTATTTTACTCGTGTTGACATGGGGAACAATATGTTAGGTCACTGACCCTCCATAGCAACCAGACTTGTTACCATAGCAACCAATTTTGCATGTACCTATCTCAGCCTATGAGAATCATAGAGACATGAGGGTTGAATTATGTTATTGTTGCGGAATTGACAACATTTAAAAAAAAGGTATTAACGGCACCAACGCAAGCCAACATCGAAGTTTGCGTGCAAACTTTAAAATCTAGTTTTATTTTATTTTCGTCGTATAACGACAGAAGTAATTTATATATAACAGGTCTTTGCTTTATTCTTTAATTAAACTAAATAGCATTATGTTATTTATACGATGGCATGTAATTTCTGTCTCAACGTTTGCGCGTTTACAATTGTCCTCCGTATCGCGCACGGCAGAGTTCCGCCCCGATGCGTGCGCACACACATACCCATCAGCGGACATAGACCGCGCGTCGGAGAGTATGTCGCAGCAGGCAAAAATATCCGCGTTGTTTAAACGCTCCCAAGGTGGTGACGATGACAGCACGTGTTCTGCTGCGAGCAGCAGCCGGTGTAGCTTTCCTACTCCGAAACAAAGTACAGAAAAGAGCCCAAGTGCTGCATGTCTTACCCCTGACAAACAGTAAATGTCTAGCCACCACAGAACGACAGGTTTTGACCCAGCTTGGCTGTCAGAGGGGAAATACTCCCCTGGCTGTACAAGACTGATCTTGGTAAGTAAGTAAATACACACAAGCATGAATGAACGAATTGATAAATAAATTGCTTAATTAATAGCTAGCTAGTTAGTTATACAATGGCATTTCCTGCTTTAAACTATCACTATGTTAAGTTGATTTTTACTGTTGTTACTATCAGTTATCACTTTTAAAGCCTAACAGTTAATGTATTTACAGGTCAAACAGACATTCGCAATAGGCTGCAAGGGGACCATCTTGCAGCCTGCATTCGGATCTCAATAAATGGGCCAGAAGTGTCAGACTATCCATACTAAGATGCTCTGGAAATGTTCTTTCAGAAGCCCAGAAAGATGCACTGCAGTGA
>SRMA01026942.1:161059-181341 GCA_007224835.1 Danionella cerebrum | reverse complement strand
TTTGGGGCCACGCCTATGCCTACCTTATGCTATTGCCAGATAAATGAGTCCCACTGGTTACTGACCAGTTTGAGCTAGTGGGACTGCTGGACATTTTCAGTTTTAGAAGTCCATTCCAGGGAACCTGCTTCCTTTTTTCTCACCCCAGTTCCTGTTTGCATGTATACTTAAGTCACTCTCCCTTGTTGCCATGTTGGAGGTAAGCCTTTTTGACAGCAGTTTGGCCAGAAAGACCACTTCTGACCAGACTTCTTGGGATGGGAATAGATGTACCTGGGTCCAACTGGATTCTTCCAGTTCTGAGGTGATGGCACTGCTGGTCATCTACCTTTTTCAATCCAGTCCAGAGCACCTGCTGGCATTTTTGTCACCCCAGTTTCTAAGTTTTCATACATACTTAAGTCACCGGACCTTGTTGCTGTGTAATGCTTTTTGACTGCTGCCCGTTTAGGAAGACCACTTCTGACCAGTCTTCTGTGGATTGGGATGGATGTATCTGGGTCCCACTTAGGCATGGGATGATAACTGGTCTCAAGGTTTACCGCGTTTTAAAAAGTCACGAATTCAAAACCACAAACAATAAAAGTTACACTGTTCACACAATATCTGCATGTTTTGTGATGTCAAAGTGAAAGCCAGGTCATATCCTCACCGCTCCAGGTGAACATGCTCACAGTCCTGCTTCTTAATTTAGATTAAATACAAAATGTCCACAAAAATTGTTAAGGTGCTAAAATTACACCATTTTTTTACACCAGTAATCATGTTTCTTGTTTTGATTAGTGATTGCAATGTTACATAATGTTCTATATATTTCCTAAAATAAAATGTACTGTGTTCAGTTGGGGAAAAATATAAAAGTTTGAAACGATTGAACTATATTCAAACCTTCAAAAGAGCTTAAACAGTACATCTTGAAACCCCAGTCTCCGGGTGAAACCTTGTTGATGCAGTAAAACCACCTTGTGTCTTGTTGCTGTTGGTATGACAAGAGACTGGCTCTCAACCTCACCTCCTCTACAGCTGTTTCTGTTTCAGTTCATGACTAGTTTTCAATCTATGTGTTGCGCTATCATTTCCACCTGACTTTAATTCCACAAAATCCCTGTCTGTGCAAGCATGTCTATAACAATTGATGCTAGTTTGAAGGTAAAACGGTCACTAATAGCTTGCATTTTGATCAAAATCCCTTTTTTAAGCTGAAAATGGGTAAATTCAAGAGAAGCCCGTGACTTTCTGTTGAATGGAGAATAAATTCAACTGAAATGTAGCATCTGGAGGCGTCAGGGAAATCTTGCACGTACTTTACACAAAGGACCAATTTAAGTAAATTGCATTTCCAAACTGTACAACATAAGAGAAAGGTCTGTGTCACCCAATGTGACCCAGTGTCCTTTAATGAGATTCACAGCTAATTAAACTCTCTTTCTTGCATTTTATTTAGCAGGATTTAAATATATATATATATAAATATAAATGGAATTATACCAAGTACAGCCAGGGATTACAATATGTTTTTAGTTTGTAAAGCAATACAACTCACAGCGTTAATATACAGAACATTCGCTGTCCCTAGGAATGCATTGTCCTTACTTAGCTAAATGCTAATTAATGTATCACAATACACAGTAAAATCCTAAGAGTTAAATTAACTCTACTCAGAGTGTATTTGGTCCCACTCTATATAGAGTTAACCCAACTCTGAAGGAGAGTTTTTTAAATAAGTCTATTTGAACTAAACAGTCTATTTTTGTCTGTTTTTACTCTTTCTGGAGTGGACTTGGTCCCTCTCTGAATAGTTAATATTTAGTTTGCATTTTTCATGCAGATTTGGAAAAACATGAAGAAAATAGATTATTCAATTACATTTTCTCAGAGTCGGTTTAACTCTATATAGAGTGGGACCAAATATACTCCGAGTAGAGTTAATTTAACTCTTAGGATTTTACTGTGTAGTAACAAATATAGTGTCTAATGCTCAAACTTAGTTTAGAAACTCGTTCATATTGCCACTAAGAGAGTTTCAGATGGAGCAGAAATACAACAGGACATAACTTCCTGTTTGATTGTCAACAGTAGAACAAATGCCACTTGTGCCATCTAGTGACCTGTATGAATGAGCTTTTCCATTACAGACGATAAAATTGTCACTGGTGACTTAAGAAGTAAAAAAATATCTTTAAATAAAAACTTAAAAGAAAGTGTGTAAAACTTGTTAAATGCTAAACGTTTTTTTCTGATTTTGATAAAAAAGAAGTTAATGTTCTTAAGGAAAATATATTTATTGTTTTTTTTTTGTGTGTATTTGGAGATGGTTACTTGAGTAACTACAGTGTTGATGCGTCTAGTGGCTGCATTCACTACAAATCATGGAAAAACTCTGTTTAATAAAAATGTAAAAAATCTACAAACATTCTTTTGATTAGGAAAGCAGCCATTTTGTTTAAATTAAACTGCGCCAAACTTTTTCTCCACACTCATGTGAAGCGGATAATTACGGCTTTTATTTCATTTATACTTTAGACTTTTGGGGGGTGGGGGCATTTTTGAGATTTAGAAAGTTATATTACTGGGAAAAGCACAATTACATGAAGCTTGGCTGATTTTGAAAGCTGTTTTTCCATCCAAGAAAGCAATCAAATGGCAATACACAGAGTCTCGCGGTGACCTCAAAGGGTCATTCTTCAGGCTGCGGTGTGACAGCTGCAGATCAATATCACACTCAAGCAGAACTCGGCGTTTCTCTGTCCTCGTTTACTCCACACTCCTGCCTTTCTGTCGTTCCTGTGATCTAGCCAACACTGTCACAGGATGAGAGGAAGGGTAAATATTTTCCCGGGTAAATTCTACCATCTGGTAAGCAGCTGGGACTTCATGGTGGTGAGAATATGGATGACACACTTCTGCAAAAAATAAAAAAACTTTTCAAGTCGTTGCATAACATATTCATGCAGCTCGTTCTCCGGGTTATCATCAATGCGCTTAATGCTAAAAGCGCAGTCTGAGCAGATCATCGCACTGATGGGCTTTCAAAGCAAGCTTACATGTGCACTCGGTAGTTAATGGAGTAGGGTTACCTCAAAGCCACAGATTACATGAAAAGTTTGACTTGTAGCAGAAAACATTAGGAAAAGAGTCCACTAAACATTCTAGAATAAAGTCTTCAACAGAAACTGGTGTTTCTTTGCTATCTAAACCAAATCTTTACTTCAATTCATCAGCCAATCACATTTGAGTGTTTTATATTTACATCTAGTTTCATAGAGTTGGAGTTCTCGCTTGATTTAGGCTTACCAATGGAGTTTAGTTTATTTTGCCCTGTTGCCAAAGCAAAACAATGTCTGCTTTGGAAGTTGTGTGGTGGTCAACACAGTTAAACACCTTTGATAAACTTATTAAATAGTATATCACTAATGTTACTAAAGCAAATAAAAATGATCAAAGGTTCTTTCTTTTTATGGATTTTAGTAGTTAATTCAACACTTCTGCTGCGCCCCCATCTTACGTTGTCCCATGAATCGGCCAGGCTCATATATCGGCTTATTTTTCACCATTTCTAAAAATTTTAATTGAACGTCTTGGTCGATTTGAAGTGACATGGAATGATTTTTTTTTGCTACTGTTTTGAATATTTATGATGCAAGTGATTGCTTATCGTGACTGGTCATATAGAGACCACCATTATATTAATAGTCAAGTCATCTCGCATAGTCTATATTTTTATTTTGATTAATCAACATTTAAAGTGTACTTTTCACATCAAAATGCTTTTAGATGGTCTTCTACAAATAACAGTGTGATCTAATTTAACATAAATCCAGTTTTAAATTGCTGTATATTAGGGGTGTAACGGTTCACGGTATGTATTGAACCGTTTCGGTACGGCCTGTTCGGTTCGGTACACTTGCGTACCGTTTCGGTATTTGGTATTTTTATAATAATTTAAATTTATTATTAGCGTGATATTAAGCGCAGCGGAACAATGTTCCATGGCGAGTTTCCGCACGGACGCTATTGAGTGACGAGCGCGAGTAGGAAAATGGAATCATATCAAAAGCGAAAAAGAAGCCAGAGCTTGGAGACCCTCTCACCTCACTACGGTCTCGTGTTTGAGAACACTTTCGCGTCTCTGTTAAAATACATAACGGGGATAGACGAGTGGATAAATTTAAAGTTGTATTCCGACATTGTTCCACGGAGATCAGGGAGGCAACACATCTAACATTTTCTACTGCTGGAAATATTGGCACTGCAACCAGATCTGTGCTCTCTTCAGAAAATGTGGATAGGTAATCTATCCTAACTATCCTAACTAGTTGCAGTATTTAATTTTTTTTATTTAAAAAAATGTGTTTTTCTTTATAAAGAGTGCAATTTATTTAAAATATCACCCAAATGTGTCACTTTTATTTATTTTATGCAAGAATTCTATTGTGTATTGGCATCTTTTCAAAATAAAGATTATGTAAGATTATGTCCCTCTCCAGGACACTGTACCGAACCGAATATGATTTTAGCGTACCGTTACACCCCTACTGTATATGTATATATATATATATATATAAATTCTTTTGAAAAAATTCATATTTTCTTTTCATTAGATATATCCTTTTTATTAAATTATCATATGGCGTGACCTGAAAACATCACTTAGATGTTTTAAGAGTGAAAATGGAGAACATATTTTCCTCAAACATTTTAATCATGACTTCCTAGACATTTAACAATTGTGTGGAAAAATTTGTTTTATTCTTTTCGGAATCCCCATTCAAAGGAAGCATCGCTCCTCAAATCTTTCAAATATTTTCAATAAATTGTCTTAAACCTTATGAAAACGGTAAAACAATTGACAACGTTATTGATACTAGTTTCCTTGTGTTCCATTGATATGTACATGAATTACCTCTAACAAATGTGAATGTTACGCCATATGACATTTTTATGTATATTAAATTCTAATATTAGACACATGACACCTTTGGTATTTTGACTATACTCCCTGTGTATAGGTAGTTAAATGTTCTATATTTTGGTGTTCTGTAGGTTACACACAAATCACATTTTCTGTTATTTAACCAGCCATGTGTGTGTGCGCGTATGTGTGTATATATTTGTTCATTCAGCCCGCTTATCATTCCCTGTCGTGGTCACGGTGGTCTGCTGGTGCCTATCTTCAGCGCACAATGGGGGATCGCCAGTCCATCACAGGGCAACACTCTCTGGTGTGAGAGATGTGTTAATCCTGAATGCTGTCACTGTCGTCATGTTCTCTTGAATGATTCTTGTCCCATTGTGTCCAAAACTGCTTTAACTTGCATTGAAAAAAAACTTTGAAGAGTTCAGAAACTGTTACCAAGTGGGTTGGAAATTTATAAAAAGTAGAATAAAACTTTTAAAAATCACTTTAATTTAAAAGAACAACATCCTACAGCTATGGGGCAAACAAGTGATTCGTAGTAAAGGAGGTTTGTAAGGAATACACAACCTCGTAGACAGCTACCTCTTATAATAAACTGCAATCTGATTGATTTAAACGTTCATTTTCAACGTCTTTTCCTACAATCCCAGCACGACGAACCCATGCAGGCAAAAAAAAACAAAAAACAAATCATGTGTTGTCTTTTTCTTCCCGGCTTCTCCCACATGTACAGCCATTCATAAATCTTTGACGAGATTAATCAGTTTCAGCATTAACACAGACGTTTTAATGTTTTTCCCTTGTTTCCAAGAAAGCAAACAAGCTTGAGTGCTTGACTATAAAGATTTAATTAGAGATCCCTCTACTCCTCGTCCTGAAGTAAATAAAGTCCCTCTTTCTCAACTTCACTTCCACTCTGCTGGGGAACGAGCCCAGACGTGAGATTAAAAAGATTATGAGTTATGTTTTTTACATTAGAGGGCTCATAAGAGATCAGTCAGCAGATTACAGGAGCGTCTGATCCGCTGACTGCACATTATGTTAATATCCATATAAAGAATTCGGACGTGACCTTTGACTTCTTTATACAGTTCACTCTTAAATAAAGCAACACAATGTTGGATGAAATTCCAGACAATATTTTATTGATAATGAAACCCAGACCAAAAAAAGGTCTTGAATATTTGATTGAAACATCAGATCTGTCAATTAGCTACAAAGAGGATGAATTAGAAATGCAGAGTCTCTCCATCATTCTCTGTTTATTTGTTGAGCGGAAGATGAATGTATTTGATGCTCTTGTTGTAGTTTGAAGCAGACATTAAACCGTGGCTCCGTCTCAGTGTGTGGCATCAGACTCAAACCGCTGTCAGAGAGCTGTCATGAACATGAGCAGAGAGAGATTTACACATCACACGAGTTCTAAGAGAGAGCTTCTGACCCACTTCTCTTCACATACACGTACAGATGTGGAAAATCTACACGCTTTTACTGGGTTCATGCAAGAATTGTTCACCCAACAATGACCCGATAATGATGGCAACACATGTTTTCAAAGGACATTTGTTATTAACCGCTCCTTTTTTTCACTGTATTTGTTGCTTACTGAGAATGTGATGTAATTGTGGCATAACATAATGAAGGGAAAAAGTAATTGACCCCCTGCTGATTTTGAAATACAAGAACCAGCACATACTGCCAATGGTTGGCTTATTTGGTTCATTTGGAAATAAACTAACAATAGTAGAAACCCATTAGATGGCACTTGTAATCATACAATGTACATTTGAATTGAAATAGGATTTGACCCCACAAAACATAACTTAGGGCCTTTACAGAAGTTAAACGGCTCTTTTTGGTGTTTTTTTGCTTCTCTTTGCAGATCCTCTCTTCAGGTATTACTGTTTCGAGACTGAAGTTCTGGTAACTCAAACCTTCAGCTCCCTCCGTAAAGATCAAGGAGACGTTACTTGAGTCACTAGTTTGTTGTCTTGGCCATGTGTTTTTTTTTTTTCATGTTATATATTTCGCTTTTTTTTTCAGTTTATTATGGGCTTATTTTAGATTCAAAACCAAAAAAACTGTAACAATAAATTTGTGTAAAACAAAAGTATTTACTTGTAATCAGTTAGACAAGTTTGTAGAATTTTTTTTTATTAGTTCTATACATTTTAAAGACCCATCGAGCTAGAAATGCTAATGTTACAAGTTAGCATTGAAAGCTAAACTAACATGAAACACTTTCTCTAATGGTAATAATGCTTTTCATAATTACTTATTGAACAACTGAACGTTAATTGGAGTTTCTGCTTGGGTTTATTTGAAATAAAAGGTTAAATCTGGTTACAAAATGTCAACTTTGTTTAAACTCCAGGCCATTTTGGCACCGTTTTGTTCACGCCGGGTTTTGGTCTTTTCGTCACATCACAGTACCATTGTGGACAAATTAAGATGTTTAGTGTGTTTATGTGACCGTGCTTTTCTGGTCTTTGGCGACGTTAAATCAAGACAGACGATCATTAAGTGAATTATCCCGCTGTAAAGTGATGACCTCGCTCAGTCTCTGGCATATTGATCCATTGTAATGGCTTCATAACAATAATTCACTCATACAAAATTGATACTGATTGAATCTTGTACGACATTTTAACAAGTTTTCGCCAGCATGGGTCAGATACATGATTGTGCGTGTTGAACACTAAAGATATTGCTAAAAATGATCGATTAAAAACACTTTTTTTTCACATTCTGCCGTGTTATGGGAATATTTGTTTTGTAGCTCACTATTGCCCCCTGCAGGTCAATAATTTGATGCAGGCTTCTCCAGGGTCATGATTCAAAAAACACTATTAAATTTAAAAATGTAAAGTTAAAATCTCTTAAATAACGTACTATTATTAAAAATGAAAAATAAAATATTTAATAACAATAAATGTTATTAACTGAGTATTTGTCTAAAAATGTTACTCTATTTATTACTGTGCATTTCTGCTGAATGCGAGGTCGTAATATATATATATTTATATAGTGTTTTGTCGCCTAATACAGTAGATGGCAGCAGCGCTCCGTCGATTTGAATGCGTTCTCGCTACAATGAAAAGAGAAAAACTCACAATAAGCGCATTTACAGACGTAGAAGTTGATTTTCAATCAGAAAATAGAAACTACGAAGAAATTTACGTAAAAATACTGATCAGGTAAGAAAAAGGAATGCTGAATCTCCAGACAGAGCGCCCCTGACCATCTTCCTGTCGCTATGTGATGACATCATCAATATCGCTGCATTGTTTTGACTCGAGATTTTTATTCCTCTCCTTACGCGTTCTAAAACGCACAGAAAACGCATTAAGTGCGAGGTTTTTTTCTTTTAATTGTAGCTTCAGACCAATTGACAGGTAGGACGAATGACAGCTGTTGGGTTTTGCATATTTTATGACGCTTTTTTTGGGCGGATACAACGCTATTACAATTATCATTTGTCGCTTACATGCTAACAGCCTCTGAACTTAAACAAAATTGTGTTATTCCGTTACACATAAGGATTACAGCATACACTCGTTTGCGAATAAACCTCGTGTGACTGAATAATTACTGTTATTTGATTTTGATGTATTCATAAAATATTGTGTAGCTAATTTTTTGGCATATATAGTATTTAGTGTTTCAGTGATATAGTTAAATATGTCAAAACCTGTTATCCTCTCTGTTTCAGGCATTGCTGTCTTTTATCAATAATTTGAGAGGTCATGGAGGAGCAGAGTGGGTCTCCAGGGGCAAATACTGACCACAGCAGCCAGCGCAATGGAGATGAGGTGAGAAGATACATGCTAAATGTATTGTAGGGGAACCCAGAAAAAATAACCATATATTCTCTGTATATTTGCCCACAAGTGGCTTTTGAAGCATTGCCACTTTTTTGAGAAGTGAACTTTATTTTGGCAGAAACCTCGTAGGAGCGGCTGGACCAAAGGCCGGAGGAGGAAGAAGCCCTTGAAGGATAGCAATGCCCCCAAAGCCCCTTTGACTGGGTATGTCCGCTTTATGAACGAACGACGAGAGTTGCTGAGAGCAGAGAGACCGGATGTCCCCTTCCCAGAAATCACCAGAATGCTCGGCAACGAGTGGAGCAAACTGCCCCCTGAAGATAAACAAGTTAGTGTCGTCTACAACAATACTCTTTCGACCCAATGTTGGTTGTGCACTGGTAATAGAGTTGTAGCCAAATTTTGAATGTGTTTTGTCTGAGAATGCACAAATAAAGAACAACAATGAAGCAGGTCATTTTCATAAGCTATGACAAAGCAGAAGTAGAGCAAAGCCTAATGCAAATTAAAGGGAGCTACTGCTGAGGAAGACTGTGAATTTAGGATCAGCACCACGCTAAATAAAGGTATAAAATATGGTTAAATATGAATTGAAATGTTGGGCTTTTCACTTTTGAAATTGTAAACACTGGATAAACTGAATACTGGGTTATTCACGTTTCACACTGCTTATACTACACCCAGGGTTACCAGTTGATCCTGGGTATTCATTAACAGATGTTTCACACTACAGATTCCAAAACCCAGAGTTAACGGTCTGATTTGCATATTTGTGTTTGTATCTGTACCGGATTGGACGTACAGCAGGCAACACTTCAAGTTGGGGTTTATGAGACCCACAAAAGAACAAAAAAAACAGAAACAAATTAGCAAATTATATGAACATTTATTTGAATTTCTAGAGTCTAGTGTTTAGTTGTAGGGAGTTGTAGGTCATTATTTACAGTCGCATCCTCATCTCGGAAATTGGTGGATCAAACACTCTACTATAATCCTACAAAATCCCTGACTGTGCAAGTGTAATTCTGTAAATTTATATAACCATTACTGATATTTCTGAAAGTGTTACTTGATTACAGCATTTTCTAACACTCAAAATTTTACACGGTACTATTACTCAAACCATGGCTAAACCAGAGTCCTTTGGCTCTATCCAGGACCCGATCAATGATTGTCCTGAGCTGAGCTATAGATCAATTGGTTGCTAGGGTAAACAATCTTGTTGCTAGAGAGGCATCAATTATGTTATTAAAAGTTACCCTTCTCTCTGTGAGTGATCTGTACAAAGTCATTTTCATTTGGTTGCTAGGGAAAAGTTTAGTTGCAATGGAAGAGTCAGTGTCATAATACAATGTTCCCTTCGTCAATATGATTATCATTTACCAAAGCTGAGATTGGTTGCTAGGGTGAACAGTTTGGTTGCTAGAGAGGAATCAGTTATGTAAATAAATGTTTCCCTTCTCACTATGAGTGATATATACTGAGTCCCATGTCCCTACCATTTTCTGAAGCTGAAATAAAGATCTGCTGGTTAGGTTGCTAGGGTAAAAGTTTAGTTGCTATGTGAGCGTCGGTGTCATAAAACAATGTTCCCTTTGGCAATATGATTAAATAATCAACCCCACTGTCTTTATTATTTACCAAAGTTGAGATGGAGTTCAGAAAATGTAGTTGTTAGGGTAAACAGTTTGGTTGCTAGGAGGCCTACCCACCATTCCTCCTTAAATTTTTGTTAATCCCAAATGGTATTGTGTTGGCCCGAGCAGTTCTTCAGGTTTTTTTAACATCAGGTAGAAACTTTTTGCTTCATCCATCTTCTCTGTTTGCGCCTTTCTCAGCGATACCTAGACGAAGCGGACAAAGACAAGGAGCGCTACATGAGAGAACTGGAGCAATACCAAAAAACTGAAGCCTACAAACACTTCAGCAGGAAAGTGCAGGAGAAACAGAAAGGAAAGAGGCACCGAGGAGGTACAAACACTCACTCGGTTCGGAATGCAGGTGAATGAGGAAAACCAGCCAATCAAAACGTAGTCGAGTCTTGCTTTAGGCATTCCGATTTTTAAGTCTTTGTCAATGTTTCTCTGTGTTCTTCAGATGCTGGTCGGCAGGTTACCAGTGAGTCCCTTCATGAGGTAAAAGATCAGTAACAGTAACAATTATCCACTTCTATGTTTAGCTTGTAATCTTGGAATGTTTAATTCTGATGGCAATTAAATGTTCTTAGAAATTATGTAAGTGCTGATGTTTATGGATTGGAATCCATCTTTTTTTGGAGTGTTTTTGTTCTAAATGTCCATTTGAGCACCTAAAGCTTGTGTCTCAGAAGGACCTGGAGGTGAAGGATCGCTCTGTTTTCGACATTCCCATCTTCACTGAAGAGTTTCTCAATCACAGTAAAGGTGAGGGCCAGTGCTTTATGAAAACAGCCAAATGAAGACGTCAAGTTCAAACTCGTGCTCTTGCCATTTGTGTAGCACGTGAGGCTGAAATGCGTCAGCTGAGAAAGACCAGCATGGAGTACGAGGAGCGTAACGCAGCCCTGCAGAAGCACGTGGAGAGCATGCGCTCCGCTGTGGAGCGACTGCAAGGAGACGTTCAGCACGAGCGTTCCAGAAACGGCCTCCTGCAGCAGCACCTGGACACACTGCGCTCGGCCCTCACGGTCAACTTCTCCGGTGTACCTCTACCTGGTTAGAACACAAGCACCCAGACTGTAGATCCATCTCTTACAATCATCTCTGATAATTACACATGGGCTAACGATTGATAGATTCTGTCCAAATCCACTAGGAAGTGGAGAGACCCCTACTCTGGAGTCTATCGACTCGTACATGAAGAAGCTTCACAGCATCATCCTGTCTAACCCTCAGGAAAACCAGCACCTAATCAGCAGTGTCCGCGATGTGGTCAACCGCCTCGATAGGTATCTTTCAGTTCTGGAAAACGTCATCCTCAGTGCAGTCGTTATTTTACTCTTATAAAGGCTAAAGAACCCATTCACATGCAATATAATAAAAGTCAGTGTTCGTCTCTATGGCAACAGGTGAAAAAAACCAAGCGTTTTCCTTTGCTTCTGTGAATAAATGGGCCACTCTCAGGAGCTCAGTGAATTCCAGAATGGTCCTTTCAAAGAATTCCTCCTTGGATGAGTCTAAACAGTAATTTTAGAAAAGCGTTTTTGACCGTTTCATTAGTCATCTACACCTGAGACAATTTTACTTTTTTAATGTCTTATCACTCAGTCTCTAGATGTGGCATTAGCACTTTTTATCATAGATTAGCAGCGATTCTTGAATCCAATTGGACCAGTAGCAATTCCACTAAATAAATGAGTAAAGAGTTGACATAATAATACCATTATTTCATTCAGTATTGGACTCTTTTAGAGTTACATCGAGTTGTAACACCAGCATAATTACCGTTGCCTTTGTAAATAAATGGGCCACTCTCAGGAGCTCAGTGAATTCCAGAATGGTGCTCTCATAGAATTCCCGCTTGGATGAGTCCAGTAATGAAAGAGGCTCTAAATGCTTCATCACACAGAGGGAATTTGGACCGTTCCGCACTCAAAGTTTAGTGAGAACCTTTTTTGGGATGGCCCTTTCCTTTTTTTTTAATAAGAGCGGGCACCAGTGCACATCATTTAAAACCCTATAGATTGGTTGGGATGTCACATAAAGAAACCTTTTTGTTTTTTGACTGAGATGGTTGAGTTGGTCTTACTTTTCAGTCAATCTCCAGATTTGGTGATTAGCATTTTTAGCTTCTCATAGATTCTTGAATGCAATTAGACCAGTTTACATTTTAATACAATTATTAGTTCTTTTCAAAACTTTACTCTTTTAGAGTTACATTGAGCTGTAATACCAGGATAAAAGAAAATATGGCTGTGGTTTAATTATTTAGCTGGATTGGAGTATTGTTGCTGACAATCTTCTACAGTGTACATTTAAGAGTCTCTGAACACAATGCTACGAGTCGTTGTAACTGAAAAGTGATTCCTCAAAAATTCTGATTTGAAACAGTGGAAGTTGATGGAAAATAATGGCAGATATCTTTTATTGTGCACGGATCTGAAAGTGTTTTGCTTTTTTTTCACAGGTAAAACAAAGGCTCCGCCTCTCCATGCAGTAGCTCCGCCCCTCGCCCTGGTTGACCTTGGTGTATTGAAAAGCGGTTTGCTATTATTTATTTTTTACAAAGCTGTTTTTATTTGTGCATTTTTTTTTACCTTTTTTAGTCATTCACGCTTGCCATCCATTTCTGCCACTTCATGAAATATTTTAGCGACAGTCTGCTTGCGTACTTGTATTTTAGCCACAATTTTTATACTTGTGATTTGTTTATGTTGCGTAATAAGGTGCGACGTGTTTGGTGTAAAGAACTGTGGGTTCTTCGGTAGCTAGAGCGAACAGATGTTCTCAAGATCTGCTCAATAAAGCAAATTTATGAAAGCTCTGGCTCTCTCACTCAGAAGGATGCTATTTAGAGGGGTTTCAGATTGAACTGAAACAGAAACAGCTGTGTAGGAGGATTACAATTGAGCAAGGAACAGTCAAACTCTGCCACCATGGCGAGGTTGATAAAATCAGCTTCTTGAGCACAGCAACAAAACACAAGGTAGTTATTCTGCATCAACAAGGTCTCTCCAAGTTGAATGCAGACGCATTGGAATTTTGTTCATTGATGAAAATTTAAATTAAAAAAAAACATTACCACATTAGCCATTTTCACAGTACTGTATCTTATAATCCCATTCTAAACACATTCTATGGAAAATTTAGGCTTTAACAATCAAAATTTTCCACTACTCATTACTTTGTGAAGAAGGTGATGAAATGTCATGTTTTGATGTGTTTATAGACTGCAGATTTTGGCAACAGCTGCACAGGATTCTGGGACTTTTGTAATTTCCTGTATGTTCCCATTTCCTGTCAGACGGCAGGACTTCCTGTCTTCTGTCAATAATGGTGTGTAAGTACATCCAAACGTCCTGCTGAACCACGAGTCCCTCAATGTAGTGAGAAAAATAGAATCTACATTAAGGAAAAGATGTTTTTTACCCAACAAATCTATAAATAATCAGTGCATGGATGTAAACATGGTTTTATTTCAGCAGTGAGAGACAAAACATGAATTTGTTTGCATAAAAAAGGGTTTCACTCTTTCATAAAACATGACTCCATTCTTGCGAGGGTCACAGAGGTCAAGTGTTTTTGTAGTAATGTTGAAAACGTGGGTTTGTCTCTGTTAATCATAGCAATAACATTTTATGACATCACTGACAACTCCCTAGCAACGAAAGTGTCTACCCTAGCAACCAATTTGAAATATTTCTATCTCAACTTAAGAATATCATGGGAGGGGGTTGGTTTATTTCACTCAAAGGGACATAGGTCATTATTAGATGATGCTGACCTCTCCATAGAAACCAATTTGCTATATCTCTATCTCTATAGCTTAGGAAATACCGTATTTTTCGCTGTATAAAACGCACTTTTTCTTCCCCAAAACTGAGGGGGAAAAGTTGGTGCGTCTTAATTGGCGAATGCAGAGCGCCGCGGAGCGGAGGGCGGTAACGGCCGTAGGAGAGGCGTAAGAGAGGCCGCAGCTTTAGCCTAGCTCCTGTTATGGTAAAAATATACCTTCTCAATTGATAATAAACACTGGAGACCGTTTGAGAGAGAACACAGCAAATGCGGCTATTTATTGTAAAGATTTAGCAGTCTCAACGCATTTCCTACACACGTGTTATCCGCATTGGAAGAAGATCCTCGAGACAAGCGCCGGAAGAAGGGCAGAACTGAAGTATGACAGGTGCTCTTAAAAGTTTCTCAAATTACATTTCTCTAAATGACCACTAGATGGTAGTATTATATAGGAAAATTCCCATCACACTCCCCGGCGGTGCGCGCTGATGTCATCGCCTATCTCTGCTCGTCGATCCTACCATAGCAGGTATGAAACATTACAGCCTTTTTTTGTTACTTGTACTGTTTACTGTCTGTTCATGTTACATGTTTGGCAAATAATTGTTCTTAAACTGCTGTTAACTTTTACACAGTTGATATAAAATATTTTACTACAGTATTTGGTTCAGAATTTTTTTTTTCTAGATCTTCCTCATTTAAAATTGGTTGAGTCTTATATACCAGTGCGTCTTATACGGTACATGGAGGTTTACATTACATTAAAACATTTATTTTTCAAATGTTCCTTTACGAGCCGTCATTAAAGTTTGTGTACAAGTTTAGCCATAATGTTTCCACCCCGTGTTACTGATGCTGATTGTTGGGTTCATAAAAAAACAGCTTGTTCTGTTCTGACACTTTCACCCAATTCTCATCTGAATCATTCTTATGTTCGTTTGCAAACTTCACATAACAAGATGGTGAGTCATGTTTTTTTTTTTCGTTTCAGTCCTAGAAAAGTATTAACTTCGCCTGCTTTTAGAACCTCATCCAAATGGGTACAGGAAAAAAGTGTCATTAACGGGTATGAAATGCGGTAAATAAGCCGCATGAACAGTCTTAAGTTGTACCATGCCTTTACAAAATAAGACGGTGGAAACAGAGTCGTACATTGTCTTTGTAAACAACCAAAATTTTGACCGGAATTACACGCAAAATTGTGAAACATGCCCAGGAAACTCTAACTTCCTAAAATCTAACATGATACATTTAGACAGGTTTTGTTGCATACAGTTATTTGACACGTCCACGCAGAGTCAATACTGGAATTCTGTGAAAAAGAAAACAAAGGGAAACCGTGGAGACTGTAGCTAAGCTCAAGATCACCCAGGGGTTAAGTGCTGATCATTTAAAACCTTTGTCATGTCCTGTTTGTCATCAAAACTCATCAGGTTATTATTTAATAACTAAACCAGCTTCCGTTGTGATTCAGTCCAGATAAGATCGTACTTTATTACTCAAAAAGCAAGTTTCACAGCTCATGAGAGCCAGTTTGAACAGTCAATACTAAGAAAATATGATGCAGAATTTCTAAAAATGCGAAAGTCTGGTGTCTGTTTATTTTTTATCTTGACAAAAACTCAATGTTTAGACATGAAGTGTAAGGTCTAAATAACTTTAATTTAATGCAGACATGAACACAACTGTAGGATGAAAATCAGTCATTTCAATAAAACATGGTCTTATAGAACTACCGAAAATTGCGAGAGAACAATAATCTAATCTTGTTCTAAAATAGAGCTCCTGCTGTCCTTAAGGACTTATTCCTCCTCTCAAATGGAGAGAGAGAGAACATGTGATGGAAGAGAGCGAAGGGATGGTGCATTTCCTGTCTCTCGTTCTAAACATCCAGTTTCCTTTTCGCAGACAACAGGGTCAATCACCTCAGTAAATCTCTCCGAATGAACTTGGTTCTGTCACTGGGTGCGACCCACTTCTGTCATCGTCCTCATCTTTCAATATTCCACTCCAAATCTGTTCACATTGAGGAAACATGAGTCATCTCAAATGGTTCCAAACCACTTTGTTTTTCCCCTTTAGAGCTATGGCTGTTTAATTGCAATATTGGGAAAACAAATAGCAGAAATCAATGGCTGTTGGTTTGTAGATGCTTTAAATGCGTTCATATTTTGAATGAAGTGGTTAATGCAACATTAACATTAGCGGGGGAGGGGGGCTGAAAGGGAACTCCTTGTAAAATGTATGGCAACCAGGTGTGTTAGCCTTGTGCGGTTTTTGCCAGAATCATGGATTCGCTAGTTTATTAAACATCAACCACATTTAGGTTGATACCCAGTCAGGAACTGAAACAGTATCAGCAGTGTAGGAGGCTTAAAACTTAGTGAGGTATAGCCCAACTCTGGTGAAGTTGAGAGACACAATTGTTGAGTGTGCTACCAACAACTTTGCAAACATTTTTGTACCAAGAAGTGGTTGAATATTTACCCATGACTTATAATTGCTTTTGAAAATAAATGGGGAATAGCTGCGAAAATGTCTTCTAGATTAAAAATCCTAGCCAACATTTATGACATCTCTGACAAAAGGAACATTATATTATGTTACTGACCCATCCATAGCTATCATACTTTATACAGCCAAACTCTGGCAAGTTTGAGAAAGTCTACGAAAAAAATGACCACACTTGTGCAGTTTAGGAGTGCTAAAAGTGCAAAAGTATTTGAACCCCAGCCTCTAGAAGGGGTTAAATATTGATATATAATAGCTGTTTAATAAATGGGAAATGGCAGTGAAAATGTTACATTTTTGTAAGAACATTTATGACATCACTTATGGCTTCCTAGCAACCAAACTATTTACCCTAGCAACCACATTTTCTGAACTCTATCTCAGCTTCAGTAGATAATAAAGACATGGGGGTTTGTTTATGTAATTTATGGTTAATGACCCTTTCATAGCAACCAGACTGTTTACCGTTGCAACCATTTTGGCATAGCACTATCTCAGCTAAGGAAAATTGGTTTGTATTATTCAGACATTTGTTTATTTTATTCGTATTGGCGTGGTGAACTTTGTATGCCGTAACCAGTTTTGATTCTATTTAAATTAGTGAAATAAAAGATTAACACGTCCATTTTTGAAAGTATTCCTTTCACCTTTTTGCACGGAACACTGTATACACATGCGCTTTTCCGACATTCCTACACGAAGTGCGCGTTCACATCGCCCTGCCCTCTGCGCGTGCACGTGCCTTCAGTAGCAGTGCTCGATAGAGAGTGGAGAGTGGAAACGTTAACGGTGCGGCGGAGCGCGGACGTTTGCACTCAGATTTTCTAAAACTAAACCCTGAACTGACCCCGGATCACACGAAAGACCGTTTATTGACAGCAGGATTACGATGGCGGACACGGGCTCGTGAGAAGAGAGTTGTCGTCGGCGAAAGGTAAGAGCAGAAAGTTCGTCCGGAGTTTCACAGAAAGATACATCCACGCGGCGAGAGAGAATGGCGAAGATTCGGACGCGAAACTGTGATATTGGAGCAGTTTGTTAACTGTTTAGCGGTCCGAACGATTCATAAAGGAGATTTAAACCCGGTTTTCGGTGGCGTTTTAGGGGTTAAACTGAGTAAGAAACATTTTGTGGTGTCACTAACGTTAAATGTTTCAACCGTGATAGCTTCTGTAACGTTAATTACTGCAGTGTTTGTCATTTTATGTATATTTTATGTTTTTAAAAAAAAACTCACTGTAAATCTGACCCTGGTTCTGGAGAATTCTTCAAGGTTTCTCTATCAGTTCACATATCAGTTCTCACTTCACAGTTAATGTATCTCCTTGAAGTTTACATCTGTTCTAAGTATGAAATATGTTATTATTGTAATTTTTACAACTTACTACTTTTTAAAACTTGAGAAAAAAATAGCAGTGTATTTTTAGAGAGTTGTAAATCCTCAGTTAATGTGTGGTTTTGGGCAGGAATCCATGGACAAAGTGTTTTCCCATTGCCTATGAGCAATGATAAACAGGAATCTGAGCAGCCATATCCAGAGGTCAAAGGAAAGGCGCCTCTGCACTGACTCATGGGATGTTGGTTTCATGACCTCGTGGCTGGTTTCACTGGCTCTTGCCCATGGAGCTAGCCAGATTTGGAGATATTGTCTACTGTATTAATTATGACACTCCATTCAGACATTAGTTTTCAAGCTTTTATTTAACATCTTCACTGTAAGGATATGTAATCCCGACGATGGTTTAGACATGGCTCAAAACCATCACCTCTTATAGCTCCCTAGCAACCAAATATTTTACCATAGCGACCAAATTCTCAACACTGTCTCAGCTTTGTCAAATGGTAGAGACATGGGGGTTGGTTTATATAATTTATAGACCCAGTATGTTTCTGACCCTTCCATAGCAACCTAACTTTACCATAGCCTAACTTTACCATAGCAACCATATTGGCATATCATTATCTCAGCTAAGGAAAACCATAGAGACATAAGGTTAGTCTATATTAAATTCTCAACACTCTGTCTCAGCTTTGTCAAATGGTAGAGACATGGGGGTTGGTTTATATAATTTATAGACCCAGTATGTTTCTGACCCTTCCATAGCAACCTAACTTTACCATAGCAACCATATTGGCATATCATTATCTCAGCTAAGGAAAACCATAGAGACATAAGGTTAGTCTATATTAAATTCTCAACACTCTGTCTCAGCTTTGTCAAATGGTAGAGACATGGGGGTTGGTTTATATAATTTATAGACCCAGTATGTTTCTGACCCTTCCATAGCAACCTAACTTTACCATAGCAACCATATTGGCATATCATTATCTCAGCTAAGGAAAACCATAGAGACATAAGGTTAGTCTATATTAAATTCTCAACACTCTGTCTCAGCTTTGTCAAATGGTAGAGACATGGGGGTTGGTTTATATAATTTATAGACCCAGTATGTTTCTGACCCTTCCATAGCAACCTAACTTTACCATAGCAACCATATTGGCATATCATTATCTCAGCTAAGGAAAACCATAGAGACATAAGGTTAGTCTATATTAAATTCTCAACACTCTGTCTCAGCTTTGTCAAATGGTAGAGACATGGGGGTTGGTTTATATAATTTATAGACCCAGTATGTTTCTGACCCTTCCATAGCAACCTAACTTTACCATAGCAACCATATTGGCATATCATTATCTCAGCTAAGGAAAACCATAGAGACATAAGGTTAGTCTATATTAAATTCTCAACACTCTGTCTCAGCTTTGTCAAATGGTAGAGACATGGGGGTTGGTTTATATAATTTATAGACCCAGTATGTTTCTGACCCTTCCATAGCAACCTAATTTTACCATAGCAACCATATTGGCATATCATTATCTCAGCTAAGGAAAACCATAGAGACACAAGGTTAGTCTATATCAAACTCATCAGCATAGAGAACTTTGTATGATGCCACGTGCTCCCCCACAGTAACAAAAAATCTATGTAATGATATGTAAGTGCAGAAGTGTAATTTCAACGAGAGAATTGATCCAATCGTCTAAATAAATAAAAATAGGAAGCTATAATTGTTGGTTTTCTTTAATAATTTTAATCAAGGGTATGCTTTAACATCACGTTCTCACCAGGCTATGCCCCTTTACTGAGATTAAATGGGGGAAAAAGTGGTACATGGCTGAGTTTAATATGAAAAAGTTCCTAATTGCAAGTTATTCTAAAGATTACACTCCAGCTTAAGAAGAATTGGACTCCACCATAACCAGCTTTCTGTGGACTCCCAAGATTTAGCCAGAAGTTGGATTTCCTAACATTTATGTTTCTGATTTCAACACCAGGAAAGTACACAAAGTTTAAAGGTGTACAAAAGCCTTATTTATTATTTGTTTTTAATGTCCTCTGATGGATTTGAGTGTGGTTTAAAATGTAAAAAAAAAAAAAAAACTAAAATGAAATAAGGCAAAGAGCCACATGCTTATTTGGCCGAGGCTCTATTGGCACATAACACAACGTCTGACTGACGCCTCACTGCTACCAAGTGCTAGAAAGCGCCATTCAGGTCCCGCGGTCCACAGGTCCAGAACAGTTGTTTTTTTTTT
>SRMA01026942.1:22245-161039 GCA_007224835.1 Danionella cerebrum | reverse complement strand
GAGTTTCTTAACCTTTTTGACACTGGGGCCCAATTTTCCCTGTACAATGTGATTCAAGGCCCATTCAAATAACTTGTTCATGTAAATTGATCCACAGCTTGTTTGATTTGTGTTTAATAATTAAATCAAGTCATTTTATGGTTTATTAAAATAAAATCTTTAAAGTATTCTTTAAATTAAAGTAAAAGAAAAAAATATAATTTCACACTGAACAGTTAAACCAAAGTTGTCGTGCTTGGCACAAATTAGAATTCCAAAAATATTTATAAGAAAATTGTGTGGTAATAAAGCAAGCACACTTAAAATAAGTTTAAAAGGAAATAAACTGTAAATGACACTTAAATAGAGTGCAACCTGCTGATGAACTTGACAAACTAGTAGTGTTAACTTTTGTACCATATGTCTCTCTCCAAATCTGTGACAAATTAACAACAGTCTGTTTTTTAACATGTTACAAATCACATTTCATGTTCACCTCTTAATGAGAGACTTGGGCCTGTCTCTTAGACATGATCAAATCCAGTCTGGGTGGAATGGGGGAAAGGCTCACTCTTAGGGAAGCCTCCAGAGATGCTCTGAGTCTGCTGCGAGCTTTGGTCTTAGTAAGACTCCAAGATAAGTTGGAGTTCAAGAAACAACGGCTGTCCAACGGCTCTTTTATTAAACTCCGTATTGGTGCGAGTACAGCAAGAACGAAATGGCGAAGCCGGCTCAACTCAACTGAACCAAAACAACAATATCCCCTTAACGTAAGTTTTGACCGAAATAGACCATTTTAAAGTTAACGTTATTAACAGAGAGAACATTGGTACGTCTTACCATCAATCGGATCTCTCAGCGTTTGCCCGGGAAACTGCAGCAGCGTGAGACGTGGTGCGTCAGCAATTAGTGACTCTCACAAGGAGTACACCCAATCTTCCAAATTAATTGTACTATTAATATCATTTATTATTTGTTTTTAATGTCCTCTGATGGATTTGAGTGTGGTTTAAAAGGTAAAAAAAAAACTAAAATGAAATAAGGCAAAGAGCCACATGCTTATTTGGCCGAGGCTCTATTGGCACATAACACAACGTCTGACTGACGCCTCACTGCTACCAAGTGCTAGAAAGCGCCATTCAGGTCCCGCGGTCCACAGGTCCAGAACAGTTGTTTTTTTTTTGCAGCCCACTAGTTGGCGCTCGCGGACCGAGATTGGGCCGCAGCCCCATGGTTAAGAAACACTGCTCTAGAAAAATCACAGTCCATTTAATAAAAATCTTGCATGACTTGACTTTTTAGTAGTTTACCCAACCCAATTTCTCTGCTAAATTGTTTCTTCCGATTGTTTAATGCTTCTTATTTTTAGAGTGTTTGTTAATAGAGATGCTAATATAGAGAGCCGACGGAAACACTTTAAATATTGCAACCACTAGCAAAAAAGGTCTTAACCAAACGCAGGTTAAAGGTATTGTTGGACGGCAATTTGATGTATGAGTTTGGCCGCTGACAGTCACGTCTTTTTTGTAGAACACATCAAGAAAACAAATGTTCAGTGGTAAAATAAGTGACTGATGACAACGTTTAAACAAGAGTGTGTTAAAAGTGTTCTCTCGCTCCTTTATTCACAAAGTGTAATTGAGTTCTTATAATACAAAAGATGGCATTCATCACCCCAAACAGTAACGATTGATTTAAGTATATATTGGTGGTATCATTATCGTGATCAGCTCTGTTCTATAATTCCTTTAAAGAAGTCAGATTTGAAAGGCTCTTCCACAGTAGTTGATACGGAGCCTCTTGAGTAGAATTCCATGTTTTGGTGAATAGTTGTATGAGGGGTGTGTAGGTCAAGGAAGGATCTGACCCTTGGGCACTGGTTGGACCTCCATTTAAGGACTTTGTTTGTATTTTAATTTCACAAAGTGATTAGAACTCCCTGCATAGAGACACAGCAACTACTCGCAGGTTTGTGGATGCCAGTTTGAGCAGACGTTCTGTCTGGTGTCATTATGATGTGTGAGCGTTGTTCTAGACATGCAAGGCAAACATATCAGAGCTGTCATATAATACAAATGAATGCATGCCAGGACACAAACAAAATAGCAACACACTGAAGCCACGCGACACTGAGCATTGGTGGGTGCGTGGCATTGGTTGTTTTTAAGCAATAGGTGTGTGATATCCAAAAAAGGTGTTTGTTTGAGGATGAGTTGGTGTTATGCAGCTGGTTTTGGAGAGAGCTGCCTGAGATTTTCGCCTCAGGTGTTTGGTAACAGACACACACATAATCTCTAGTTTCAACCAGACAGGTTTAAGTACACACCTCTGTTAGCCATGCGCACAAACACTACCGGAGCTGTTTGGTTTCAAGTTTAATGACGTGTTATTCCACAGAGGAGTCAGTGGTCCTTCACTGATGTGATTCAACAAGTTCCACATTTTGTGTTTTGTATGTATTGGTAAGATCATCAGTGCGGAGGAATCCTGTGAAGCTTCAGTGCCAGTTCAAACTTGGCAGAGTTTGTTTCGTCTGAACAAACTTTGCTTTGTGTGTGCTTACGAGTGAACTCCGCCATCTGATTAAGGAGCAAACAATGTCGAGGAGACTGCTCGAATTGGGGAGCTTCCAAGAAATTTGCTCTAGAAAGTTCACCAGACTCTAATAATCTGGCTTCTGCTCATTGTTGTGATCGTCTTGCTGTCTGTGGCAAAAATGGTTTCAATAGCACTTTGAACGGCTAAATCCTTGAGGTATCTATGCATTGTTTTAGGACATTTAGTTTTCGGTTCGCTTTGACTGTTAAAGTTATGGGATTTTAGATTGACAAGTTTGTTCCTTCTTCAACATTTAAGCTTGTTGCCACCCTATATATACACCCAACCAACCAGGGAACCATTGACGTTGTTCCAGCTACACCACACTCCAGGGGGATTTCAGATCCGGATCTTCTTCCACTCCCATACCCATTACTTGGGCAGCTTGCCTAATTCATAATATACACTCCAAATCATTATCATAAATTAGGCTGCATCATGCATTAGCTGAAACGTACATATTTCAGAAGAATGGGAATGAAGAATGTTACAGTTATCAGATATTAAATATCTGCAAGTAGGATGCTCTCTAGGGTTCAGAAAGTGGTGCAGATGGGCTACCCTCCGCAGTCTTGTGAGGCAACACAAATTGATTCAGATCAGCAACTGGATGCTGTTTTGTCATGCTAATGGGCAGAGAGAATGCATTGATGTCAGTTTTCTGAGACCGAGTGGCAAAACAGCTCTGTGAAATACAGTTATTCTAATGATCGAATGTTTAAGTTACAAACAATTGGACTTGACTGTTATCCCTATGACTTAACAGCTTTCCATGAACATTAACATATGTTAATCTCACATTTATGCATAGTTTATAAAAACAGATATGGTGACTAGGGGTGTAACGGTTCACGGTATGTATTGAACCGTTTCGGTACGGCCTGTTCGGTTCGGTACACTTGCGTATCGTTTCGGTATTCGGTATTTTCATAATTAATAATTTAAATTTATTATTACAATGTTCCATGGCGAGTTTCCGCACGGACGCTATTGAGTGACGAGCGCGAGTAGGAAAATGGAATCATATCAAAAGCGAAAGAGAAGCCAGAGCTTGGAGACCCTCTCACCTCACTACGGTCTCGTGTTTGAGAACACTTTCGCTTCTCTGTTAAAATACATAACGGGGATAGACGAGTGGATACATTTAAAGTTGTATGGCGACATTGTTCCATGGAGATTGGGCAGGCAACACATCAAACATTTTCTACTGCTGGAGATAGTCACTGCAACCAGATCTGTGCTCTCTTCAGAAAATGTGGATAGGTAATCTATCCTAACTAGTTTCAGTTTTTAATTTTTTATTTTAAAAATGTGCATTTCTTTATAAAGAGTGCAATTTATTTAAAATATCACCCAAATGTGTCACTTTTATTTATTTTATGCAAGAATTCTATTGTTTATTGGCAGCTTTTCAAAATAAAGATTATGTAAGTTCTTATTGTTTTGTACCGAACCGAATGAACCGAACCGAGCTCTCCAAGACACTGTACCGAACCGAATACGATTTTAGCGTACCGTTACACCCTTAATGGTGACAGATATGGAGTCAAAGGTTCCACTTTTCAGACACAAAACGCTGACCATAAATTCAACTTTTAAATCCTGGATTTCAGTTTTTATCTTTGGCACTGTAGGGAAAGTGACATTCCTCCCTGGCAATGCTGATTATACCCCGTCACAATTCATTGTGTTTTATACCTTCTTTTTAGCTATTCATTAATTTAAAATTGTTTTATTATTCATGATAATACCATATACCGAGGTAAAATAGGGAAGAGGTTTGACGGTATCAAAAAAGGCTTTTTTTGCCGTGATTTCATGTGCATACCCTCTATATTTCTGACCACCTTCACCAAGAGCAGAGACCACCAAGACCAGACCCAGCCGATATCACAGAGTTCCAAGACTTGAAAAGTGACCGCAATTGCTGGTTCTGTGACGAGACCGAGGCCATAGAAAATGGGTCTCGAGCACTACAACACTAATCCTTGTCTCCTGACAAACCCACACCTGGTTGCCATCAGTCGTTTTCACTTAAAGACAAGCTGTATCTTTGTGAATGATGCAGCAGTTTGTAAATTGAGATTCAGAATTGTACGGTTATGTCACAGAGGTCTTAAATCATTATTTTGAGAATCAGCTGTTACTATAGCAACATGGTGCCAGCTAACTCAAGGCTACTCGTGCAGTGCATCCTGGCAGGCTCTCTAAAAGTCTTCTCCCAAAAAAGCCTGTTTTCCTCTTATCTGGAATCAGATGGCAGTCTTTTATATTCTGGTCCAGCATCTCTGAGTGTGTTAGGTTGAGTAACGCCCACCATCTGCCTGTCGTAGCACCTCAGGACCTAAATGTGATTTACTGGCATGTTTTACAATCTGCTAAGCCACAGTGGGAATTTTAGCCTTGATACTAGAGGGTGATGTCATGCATGATGTCATCGCTTAGATGCTTTTGCCACGTGATGACCGCATGCTTCACATTAAATGATCCCCTTGGAAATCATGATATTGAATTCACAATCTGCTCCCCCTTGCCTCACTACTAACAAATATAGTCTCTCCTTGCGGTCATCGAATAGGAATTTGCTGGGTTGACAAACGCATACAGTTAATTAACCCAGCCCTGCTCTGCTCAGCTCATATCAGCTCCCAAATCTTGTCTGCCATCTTTGAGACTTTAATTGGTTTCCAGAGTCTGACCACCTTGACCTGTGTTTGGCTCGGCCTGAAGGCGAGGAAATGAAGTGAATGACCTGGATTTTGAACGAATTGCCTGCTTGAGCTGGAGAAAAGATCATTCGATTGTTTCCAAAAGCACCTTTGGGAGAAAAGTAAGCAACGGCCTTATCGAGAAAGAATGAAGGTGAAAGATGCAGCCCACGGATATTCAGAATAACAAGCAATGTTGAAGCCAAAGGAAAGAAAGAAACAGTGGAGGTGGTTTTGGGTTGGCGTTGCGAGCCACGTAGGTTGGCATTGTGTTATGCTGATATTTTAGAGCTGCCACTCGTTCTCTCTGAAGTTTCACATCAAGGTTGCATAATTTCCTGCCCATTAACACTAGCACACTCCTACATAAATGAAGGGGTTTGAGCCATGCTTACTGCTTCCAGCCAGACTCTTCTCTTTCTCTCTCATCATTTCTGATCTATAGTAAGGATTCTCGATGGAGAGCAATTTTCCACAAGTGTTCGTCAACCTGTAAATATGTTGTTGATGATTCACGAGGCCCCATGAAGACTTCTACACATCGATCCGGATTAAGATTTGCATGAATATGGTTGTGTACAGTAAAGTTACAGATTTTTGATTGAAGGCTGCATTACTTGGTCACGTGTCTCGACGGGTTCGTGGCATTAAAGTGAAAGTAAATAAAAACTAGACCTTTGAATAGGGGTGGGCGATATCTCGATATTTAAAATATATCGAGATTTTTTTTTAACTCGATATGAATTCTGGCATATCATACATATCGATATAATGTCTATATTTATTTTCGCCAATTTGCTTGTGTGCCTTCTCTGTGCTGCGCTCGTCCGCGCCTCCTTGCTTTTGTTCCCCCTCCCCTTGCCTGTCGTCTCAATCAACATGGCGGCGCCCGCAACCAGCCCGGAAGCTACAGAACTTGTTGAAAAAAAAGAATTGCTGGCTCCATTATATGGAAATACTTTGGTCTACTGCCGTGAATGCCGTGAAAGTTGCTGCCAACCAAAGCGCAACTAATCTCCACAATTCTGTAACGCGGTTGAATATGAAAGACAGAGCGCAACATAACAGAGTCCGTGGCATTTCACATAGCGGTGGACATGGCACCCATATCCGTCGTTGAACAACGTGGCTTTAAACGTATGCTAAAAACACTTGATCCCAGTCAGATACAGTTTACCCAGTCGGCATTACTTTTCGAGACAGGAACTCCCGCGACTGTACACTACAGAGAGAGCGCGGCTTGCTGCTGAATTGGAAAAGGTTACTTACAACAGAGGTCCTGCAAAGATGAGCTTGAGTTGTTTTATTTTTGAATGAAATGAAGGCAATGTGTATTATTTTACAGTTAAATTATTATTTATGTTATCAGGGATTTTGTTTATATCCTAAATGTTACAGGAGCACTTTGTTCCTATGCACTGCCTGTTTTTTAGTTGTTTTATTTTTGAATGAAAAGGCAATATGTATACAAGGATTTCTGAAAGAAAATTTGCAGAAGCACCTCTGAGCTTCAATAAAAAACGACTTTGACATTTGTATTTTTTTTTTTTTTTTTGCAGTAGGGTTTTTTTGGGGGGTGGTTATAAATACTGTAAAGATATCGAGATATGTTTTTTGCTTCATATTGCCCAGCCCTACCTTTGATCGATTATAGGTTCTGAATGTCGATTTCGATCAATCACCCAGCCCTACGATACCAGAGAAGGAATCAAAGAACACAATGGATGTCGAGTGGTTTATACAGTTTGATAGAAATCTGGAGAAAATAGAGGTTTTCATTTGTCATTCAGAGAAAAGTATCACCTTGGCCCAACTTTTAGAACCTCGTAGTAAATGGATACAAAAAAGGACCGCTAAAGAGAACAGAACGATGTGGAAAACAGAGCGGTTGTTGCAAAATAAAGCAACATCGCAATTAGTTACACAATTAAATGTTTATTTGTTAACTTTATTATAAAATGTAATTATTAATGCATATATAGCCTCCCCCCACATAAATACACATGCATCTTACTGCTGCATGACTTGTTTTTTATAGATTTTTTATGATGATGTTAAAAAGTTTAGCCTTCTAACATTTCCTACATCTAACCCTAACAGGAAGTGATGTCGTGATGTTTTATTTTCCTCATAGGAAGTGTTTTTTCTAATGGGTGTGTGTTAGTCCTCAAATAAACCGTTGTCGCACAAACACACACATTCTCCGACCTGTTTGTAGAGTAAATATTAGCTGTGTGCCGGTATACAACCCTAACAGAGACTCGCAGCCTCATATAGAGCTTTGCTTGTGTTTAGCTCTGAAAATATGGACTTGTTTCTCTAAGTGTTGGTTGCTTGTTTATCTCCAGGGAGATTTTGAGGTCGTAATGCCATAATTGGCTCTGGATGCCGATTGGCTGATAGCAAGGCCATTATGGTGGCCAAGGAATGCAAGAATGAGATCTGTGTTTTCCCTCAGCCACATCCTGTGGCGCAGAGATTGTTTCTTATTGCTTAAGAAAACAATAACTATAATCTGTATTAGTTCAGACGTGGATTTTTATTGAATCAGCTGTAAACGGCTAAAAGTGTTCCAGGCTTTATTTAATTACCACTAAGAAATAAAACCAAGCCCTTGAAAAGACGCGTAGAGGCCTGGGTGACTGTGCTGAATTCCCCTGGTTTCAATCGCTGCTGTTTAGTCTTAGACACAGATGGAATGTGCTGTAGCATGGGAACATGCCATCGACAGTCACACGAAGGTTAGAGAAGCTTGTAACCTCAGAGCTTGCAAACGTGTTTCAGTTGTTGTTTAAAGAGAACTGCTTGTCGTTACACATCTGCTATCCTAACAGTTCTTGTTCTGCTTTGCATGGGTGCATCTCATTGTGTTTTAGAGTGCTGGAGGGGGAGGTTTATCATTCAGATAAGTACATTTGTGTCTGTTTGAAGGACTTGACATTAACGGTTTCCAAAACAACGTTGATACAGCAGCTCATCCATCACAGATGTATCAGTGTGTTTTATGGCTGGGCGTTACGGCTTTATCACGTATTGCCTATAATCGATTGGCTGTTGTCCTGTCAGTCATCAGTCTCAGAGGAATGTGATTGGCTGTTGCACATGTCGAAACTTTTCTCATGAACTATAATATTATTATAATACTATTATAAAAGGATAATTGCTGCTAAATATATCTGTGCATAAAACCTCCACTTTTTGGCATAAGCTCATGACCCATCTCTCTCTGACATAATAGATAATGGTTTTTCTACCTTTTATTTAGCTCTTCTCCAGCTCTAGACTAGCTTAGCATAGATTGTGAATCCAATCAGACCAGTAGTATTTCAGTATATAATAAGCAAAGAGCTACAATTCAAATGGAGGTGTGTTACAAATTCACGCCAAGCATTTGTATCTATGTTGTCTCGTTTTGAAATGAAAACTATGATGACTGGAATTTTCTAATTGTGAGTAGCTAATGGACGACACGACTGTAGTTAGGGCTAAGCTTTCATGCGCACAGCTCAATAAACAGCTTCCTGTTTAAAATGGCTTTCTAGGAATGCTGGATCAGGCTTTTAGCTGACATTCAACTTCTGACTCTGCAAGACTTTTGAGTTTGTCGTGATTCGTGCATGTATTGATTACTCCATGAAATTTCAGACTTCAAAGCCTCATGCCGCATGCTTATATCCTTGCGGTCTTTTCTCTGGACAGCTGCTTTGACTGGCTTCGTGTGTGCAGGAGGATCACAGGGCTTCATCGGCCCACAGGGGGTCCTCTGTAATCCTGTTGGCTTTCTGTGTCATTCGACTTCACCCAGTCCTGCTTGGGTTGGCGTGTTTTTGCAGCTGTGGTTGAGGATGCTGGGAATCCTAGCCTTTTCCAATTCCTCTTCTGTACTGGAAAACATTGTTGTTCCTCATATTGTTTTAACAGAACTAGAATGTGGCTCATTTTCAAGGCAATAGAAATGTGAGCAATCATATTGGGTTTAACTTTTTGATGGGGGGGGGGGGGTCCATTGTGAAAAGATATCGCCAAGACTTCAGAAGTACACAACCACCCTGTAATGTATCCTTCCAGATGGTTCCTAATCAATAAAAATCTGCGATGGCATCTAAAATGAGCCATTCTCTGGTTGCTATATTTGTGATTAGTTCAAAAACGTAGAATCCTTCTTCTCGCTATAATAGTAGGGCAAACACTGCTTTTGACTAATTAAACCACAATATGTTACAAATCTCTCAGAAATACCCCAAAAGTTTGTGAGACGTGCATCTGCCATTTTTGGACAAATGAAAGTTTACCTAAAGCAAAGAAAAGGGACTAGGAATGACTTCAAATGAGCCTCGAGGGAAACAACATAAGGCAGGATATAGTTCTATTGAATCATATGCTTTTTCTATTCCCCTGCAGCAGTGGTTACATCAGCAGAAGAAAGGGCCTTTTAAAGCAAAGGGTATTACATTTTCATCTCTCCACAATAGAGTTTGCTTTAGACCATGAAGAGTCGTGTATTGCATAAGAATATCAAGTGGTTTAGCAATAAGAGTACCATTTCTTTCCTAGCCTACATAATCTCATCTCAGCTTTTCACTGAATAAATTATCATTTTGAATTCAATAGACCAGTAGTGTGCACTGTGGTAGCCAATAGGATAGGAACTAGACTTCAAAAGTTCTCAATTTACCAGTTAATCTATTCTCACCCATGACAATGAGCTCTGGGTCCTGACCAAAAGGATGAGATCCTGGGTACAAACATCTGAAATTGCTTCCTCAGCAATGTCACTGGATGTTTACTTTGAGATGGAGAGTACCGCCAAGTTTAGCAAGGGGTCTGAGAAGGAGTCTTGCAAAAAGACTGGGTTGCGAATCGGCATCTTCAAATCTGAGACCATGGCTCTTGGATGTAAAAAGTTGGCATGCTCCCTCTAAGTATCTTGGCATCTTGTTCATAAGTAAAGGGGCTATTGACCGGGAGATTGACCGATGTATCAGTGCAGCTTCTACAGTAATGCGGTTGATGTGCCGGTTCTGAATCTCAAAGTTCTCAATTTACCGGTTACATACCTATCTTTACCAATGACCGTGAGCTCTGGGTCATGACCAAAAAAAAAAAAAAGAGCCTGGGAAGGATGAACATGTCACTGAATGTTCTCTTTGAGAGGGTGAGGAACTCAGTCACTTGAAAGGAGCCCGGAGTAGAGTCAAGAACATCGAAAGAAGCTCAGGAAGATCTTGGAAATGCTAGAGAGATAGTCTCCATGCAGGCCTAGTAACAACTCCAAATCTCCCCAGGTCAGCTGGAGGAGGTGTACTGAGAGGGGGAAGTCTAGACATCCCTTCTTAGACATCCATCGTCACCTCACCCCTGAGACCGGGTGTCTTTGCTCTTTGTTGTCCGAAGAAAATTAAATTGCCTTCATTGTCTTCTATTAAACATAATAAACAACATTTAAGTTTATGTAGTGACATTCAAATCAAATAATGCCCATTCTTTAAAGTGATGACCTCTGATGTGGTACCTTGTGTCACAACAATAGCTTTTATGTAGTGTGTTAAAGTACTTTTAAAGTACAAGGGGCTTGTTGCATCGCATGCTTCGCCATGGCTCCCTGCAAAACTTTACAATCGGATATCGCCAAATCGTGATGCGTATAATAATTGAACCCAGGCCCCTATGATTTGGTTTGGAGAGGTATAAATCCATCTTTTGCAATTGAACTACTCTGAAACCATTATGAGTAGAGCAAATGTGGGCTTTTAGATGGCGAATGCATTTGTGGTCAGTTAAGCTTTTCCTCGGTTTTTTGAAGGGAAGCTAATGTTGCTTTTCACGGTTATTTACAGCAGCTGTTTGAGTGTTTTCTGTGTCATTCATAAATATTCTGCCCCAGTTGAAGCAATCTTTGCTATTCAGTTAATCTCAGCTGAATATTTCTCTCATATGTTTGGTTTTGCCAAACATATGCAGAATCGATCTCCTCCGGAGAGAGACACTGGAGCGTTTGTCGGAATAAAAAAGTAAGATCCAGCTTTTGTAGTGAGGATGAGGTTATGTAACGCTCCCATATGGAAGCTGCATGCACTCGTACTAACAAGGGATGCCAGCGTGAACGCGTGAGGGTGCGCTGCAGATCAGTTTCTCATTAATATTCACTGTGTGATTCGAGTGAAGCTTTGATCCCGTATTCAGCTCACTGAGGGAATCTGTCGTCCTCTCGATGAGGCACACACTCGCAGAATGGCACAATGGGTTATCTACAATTCTAACGGCACCCTGTTAAACACGACAAACATGCTTTTGTTTCAATTGGTATTCAATTTGGTCAGTCTAAGGATGTCTGCTTGGAAAAACAGTGAGGTGTGTGTTCAAGCATTGTTGGGGCTGATTATGAGGACATGGATGTGGTGGTTGATGAGGCTTTGTGGGACAAAGGCAATCAATAAATCATTGAAGACAACGCTGGAAGTAAAAAGGATCTTTATTGCTCTATAGAATGTAAAATTGATCTGTGCTGAATACTGATATATTTTTATCGCAAAACATTTGGTTCATATTTGTTGTCAGGCATATTATGTTTGACAATCCTGTCTTATAGTCCGTTAAATGGCTTTTATCGACTAATTTGAGTTTCTGGGTTTAGGGAATGTTACAAATGATAATTCGATTTCCTTCTTAGGTCTTTTTTTTCGTAGCTGCACAATAAATCGTTGTTGTCGATTATTCAGAGTTTCTTGTTTTGGGATCATTTCTCTTTTATACGGTTGGTTACTGGTGGAATAAGCATCTAAATCCTCACCCCTTCCACTCTGTCACAAGTCTGCCTTGTGTGAGGGTGACTAGGGATTCCAGATTGAGGTCAACCAGCTCAAAACTTGGTTTACTTTGGGTTGCCAAGGGTTTAATCCATTTTTTTTATTTTTTTTTTATTTTAGTTGTTTAGCATGGGTGTTACTCTAAAAAGCCTTTTTTCAGGAATAAAGCCGTCTACCCACAGATCTGAAGTTTCCCGCGACCCCGTGCCTCGATTGAAAACCGTGGGCACCAACGGGACATCACACATCTGACCAACCAAGTGGTGCCATTTCGGATTCGTTTGTCACAAGGAGATACAATTAAAGCTTGCTCTTTTGAAGAAATGAGTAGAGCATAAAAGAGCCGCTCTGTGGTGCCCATCACACATTTTCATTGCGACTTTGCACAAGAAACAAGAAAGAAAAAGCGCACCACAAATCCTTTCTTTTCTAATTATTCAATCAGCTCCTGTGATCATCCACCAACAGTGTAACCCGCTCTACATCCATGAGTTTTTTTTTCTGTGTGTTTCTTCTCTGTTGGTGTCTTTGTTCTTCTTCTTTCCTGTTTCCTTGTTGTGGCACTGAGTGCAGCTGTTGTACTGTAAATGCCATCTTTAGGCAGGGAGCCTTAAAAAAGCCTTGATAAATTAGACAAAAGATCCAAATGTAACTTAAAATTCTTTTAATAAATCAATCAATCAGAGACTAGAACAGGGTTCTCCTCTTGCTGATCATGATGTTCTCTGTTTTGTGCGGTTTGAAGTCCTTTAGCAGACAAGGTTTCACTGACTTGTGGGTAGAGCAGTATTTCTTCTGGGAGAATGAAAACATAGTGTGATTGGTAAAGTGTTAATTAAAGAGAACTGACCAGTCTATCAAATGAATTCTCATATCTATATTACTTGTGAAAATTGAGAGAATGTTAATCTCTGTCCGGCTCCACAACAGTAAAAAGACACAGTATTGCAAAAAATGCTTTTTTTTTATTGCTCTCTGTAAAGGTCTAAATTTATTCCAAGTCTCCCAAGTGTTATCAAAGGTTGCTATGGTCGTTTCAGACATAAAGCAAAAAGATCTGGTCTGTTTTAAACTTTAAAACCCCTGGAGGACTTTTTTTATGTGTATGCACAGCATGAAAGCTTTAAATCCAACGAAGCATTTATAAACAGGGCACAACACACATTCATTCTTTCCCTGTCTCAGACAACAGGGAGCCACGCGTTCAGACTGAAGGAACATCAAGATAGATAACGACCTCTGTTGTACATGAGCACCTCCATGAAGATCCCATTGGTCACTGAGTAACATCCCGGAGAGACTCTAAGCCCTGTGAAGTGCATCTAATGTACTAATGGGTTTTTTCTAATAAGCTTCCCTCTTAGCCTTAGCCAGTTTGTTAAATGGTATTGAGGAGATCATGTTGGTACTCTCTCCTTCACTAATTCTTTGTTGGCCATAAATCCAATTGTTGATTGAAAGCCTATGGGCACTAGTGAACCCAAAAGTGATGAAGTTTCATTGTGTTGTCTTTTGTTGTTGCCAGATGTGGTTTGGTTTTGAGATGGTTTTAAATATTTACTGTGAGACTGTCTTAGTCCTGATGGTTTCTTTGAGGCTACAAATGCTGTGATTACTGCTACTTTCATTGAAACCCTTTAATAACCTTTTAGAAGAATTTTGGACATGCATCTCTTGTGCATGAGCTTTAAGGTTGTCATGGCAACCCAGCAAGAGCTGCCAGAGGTGTTGAGCGTTTCCAGTCTGTTTAAAGTAGCACAGTAAATTTACACCCTGCTGTTCTTAAACACTGCTCCAGAGGTGCCGGGTCAAATTGAGTTAGTGGTTTACTTCGTGGTTCTATGTGAGTCTATTGTATAGCCAGTGCATGCAGTATCTGTCTATAGTCATCACAGGGACTTTTCATGACATTTTTAATGCATTTATTTATATTTTAGATTTAAAATCAGCTTTTTAGTTAGAAGTGTTCCACTAACATAAAACTTGGGAATTTGCAGTGTGTAAACTCAAACACCCTAAACGTAATAAATCAATTGGGTTTAAAATCAATCCATTTTCGTGTAAATTGATTTAATGTAAACAAAACTAAACAAAAAGTTAACTTGAACCACATATTGTTCTTGAAGGCACATACTTCTAGTGCTGGGCGATATGACGATATATATCGTGGGGACGATAGAAAAGTGTCTATCGTCCTATTTCTCTTCTATCGTTTCTATCGTTTCTAACCTAATTTTATCAATTACTAAAGAAAATATTGCATTAAATAGGCTATGACAAATGTATGATATGTCTTGTGGCTATGCAATGCATACTCTACCCTTTATATAAGTGATAATCAAGAATAAAAATGAACTTTTTCGCAAAGAAACTCCGTCTTGTGATTTTGCGACGTGACGCTTTACGTTGTTGCGACATGCTTTACGCTAGTTAACTCGTGAGTGCTTGAAGACGGAGACGCAAGAGATGAATGCCCGGAGTCGCAACAAATTGAAACTGCTACGCAGGCAGCAGCCCAAGAAGTACTTTTACCGAAACGTGGGGGTACGTCAGTGATTTGGTTGCATTTTGGCTTCAAGAGCTCCGACACAGAGCAGAAGACAGTCATCTGCAAACTCTGCCAAAAAACTGTTTCCGCGCCCGACGCGAACACAACAAACCTCTTTTACCACTTGAAGAAGCTTCACGAAAAAGAATACTGGAGAATTGAAGAAATGCGACGTAAAGAAAGTTGTGAAACAGCCCGGGCAAGAGGCGAGAAAAAATATAGCCAGCCTAAAATTAAAGAGTCTTTCATAAAATGCACACCGTATGAAAAAACGTCCCAGCGCCATAAAGAAATCACATGTGCCATCTTGCATTACTGTTGTAAAAGCATGATCCCCGTGTATGCAGTTGAGAAGGGTAGCTTCCGAGACCTCTACGTTATGCCCAGTCGTAAGCACTTCAGTAATGTCGAGTTGCCTCGCTTATATAACGCATGCCGGGCCCAAGTAGAGAAGGATGCTTGCAGTGTGGTCCATTATTTAATTTTTTTAAATAGTTTATTTTGATAATACTATTTAAATAACTATGATGTGGTTAAAAAAATGTGAACGCTACTGTAGCTCTACCTCCACCACATCTGTTGTCATTTGATACGTTTACATTGCTGCACTAAAATGTAGTTTTTCTCATTTGTGACAGTTCAGTTAAATGTCACTTCAAAATAAAGTTGCAAAAAGAAGTATGCAAGGATATTTTTGTCAAACTTTTCAGAGAATAACTGAAAACGTACATTATTGTGGTATATCCTGATATATATCGTTATCGTGATTTAAAATAATCCATATCGTGATATATAATTTTTCCATATCGCCCAGCACTACATACTTTTTTCAATAAAGAATTGTCTCCTCATCCTTAGCAGGTTGTCCTGGATATACAAAGCAAAATTATCCTCGCCCTGCTCCGATGGTATAGTATGTGGCGAGGTGATCATGTAATGGGCAGCTGTATAGAATGACCCAATCTCACCAGTACTCTCTGTCAGTGCACGATCTGCGAATTGCAAAACGTCGAGGTTTTCTTACATGTTAATGTTGCTTTACTGCAAGACCTCATATCATGAATATAAATGAGTACACTAAAGAATGTTATCTTTTGACGTAGCTTTTGGGCAGTATTTGACTATTGGGCTGGTGGATGCTGCATTAAAGCACATTTTACGGAAACGTTAGAATATAAAAGTCATATCATTAGCATGTCAATAATAACGATTCATCTAACGTTTATCACAAACTCCAACAGTAAAAAAAACACTTGTCAACTGATATGTCGCATGTTTCTTGTGTTTACACCATCCATTTTTTAGACACAGTTTAAAATATGTTATTTGCAGTTTTTTAAGTTGTCATAATATTTAAAGCCACATTTAATACTTTTTAAACAGACAAGCTAATATATATTAAATGGACACACAGTAAGGCTTTTTTTCTATTCATTTAATACTTTTCAACACATTACTTGCCATAAAGCGTTTCCTTCGCGCCATCGCGATCTGTGACGTTTTGGAAAAAAAACGTTCAATTTGCGGATCGTGTACTGACAGGCCCTAAAAACATCTAAAAGTTCTCTATGATGCCATCAAAGCTATTTATTTGCTGCACATTCTAGGATTAAAATCATTACAGTATCGAAACATCTGTAAAATGTATAAATTCCAACAAAAATACAAAAACTATAAACATTCGCAATAGAACAAAAGGCACATGAACTAGTTTGAGCCAGAACAATGCCTTTGCTGCAGGTTGTGGAATTTCCTGAACAACATTGCTATTGCCCTACAACATCTGATTTGACTGGTTGAATATTTTTAGAAGGGCGGGACAGTTTGAAGGTTGTCTGTTCAAGGCTTGCCGGTGTCCCTCCTGGAAGGAGTTTGCATGTTCTCCTCGTGCTTGCGTGGATTTTTTCCTTGTACTACGGTTTCCCCCACAATCCCAAAAACATGTGGTTAGGTTAACTGAAGAATCTAAATTCCACTTAGTTGTGAATGTGTGATGGACTGGTGACCTGTCCAGGGTGTACCCCCACCTCTCGCCCAATGTGTGCTAGAGATAGGCAGACCCCCGTGACCCCAAAAGAGATGAATGGATATTTTTAGAAGATTTGGTCCAAATGGATTATAAACCAGACACCCAATGCAAACCATCTACAGAACACTGTTTTGTGAGTTTGCCTGCTTAAATATTCAAATGTGAAGGCATTCTTATTTGACGGCAGGTTTTTACAGGCAGGTTCTGTCTGTTACAACTATTCCGCATTTGTCGAACACATGCAGTGAGTCACTAAGAGATATATATGGTGTTTCATGCAAAGGAATCTCAGCACCTAACTGTCTGAAAGGGACGATAAGGTTTTCTGAGACAGACATCGTATAATTATCTATGCATGGGAGCTCTGTGGAACCTCGTATTTGTTCCAGTTAGTGTCTATAATTGTTAGGTGTTTTATGTTAGCACTAATCATTCCAGTTTTCGTTAGTTACTGGCCTTACATGGTTCAGTATTTGTGGTCTGTCTCACTCATCTAGGGATTAATCTGTAAAAATAAATGAACACCAATCAAAGCAGTTGACGTACAGAAGCTTGTAACGTAATCCACGATTGAGTTGTATTGAACTCTAGCTTCTTTTAACCCAGTCCTCAACAATTTTTTACATCACTGAATTATCAGAGATTACTGATGAATTTCCTTTAATCCTGTGTTTACTCCTTTTAATGTGTGTAGTTTGTAACGGATATTTCTGTCAAAGATCGGCCTATGTGGGTTTTTGAAATGTCATGTTTTTGAAATATGACTTGCTGGTGGCATTGTTCCAGTATGTTAATAAATAGCTGCAGTTTTAATAAAAATGGATGCAAACACCCTTTTACTGAAATGAACCAACCACTTTTATTAAAATGAATCTATTATAGCTTGATATTGAAAATAACACTAGTAGCCTTTCCGTGGGTGGTTCGATGCCTTGTTCAATGTCTAACAAAACAAACCTGAACCATTTTCACACATTTTATCTGAAGTTCACTGGACCATAACAAAATTAAATCAGAAAATCTAATTTTCGATTTGACATTGGATGCTGTGGCGACAAAGACGCATGGGTAGGTGCATTCTGACTCCCTCAGCTGTGGTGGGGTGTGGAGTTCTGCATGGCTCTATTTTAGGCCCAGTTCCATTCAGTTTCTTGATGTTTTAGTGCTGGGGACAAATTCTAAGTTATGATCTGTTAATGTTTAATCCCCGTAAGTTATATTTAAATTTTGTGGAAAATTTTCTTCAAATGAACATTGTGGCTAGGATTGCGTTCCCTGTTCATTGAGATCTTTTGTCCGGAATCGTCGGCTATGCATAGACTCCAATTTCTAGACTGAGTTGAAAATAGTTAGGCTGTTCATGCGCTTATATGTTGACTGGACTACTATAAAGGCCTGTGTTTAAGTTTTAATAAATCATTGTTTTCTATAGTACCGTTCAGTGCAGACCCGATACTATTCATGCTTCACTGATGGCTGTTTAAAATCCTCATCCACGACAAGAACTTCCTGGTCTTGTTGTCAGAGCTTTTAGAGCCCAGTTGTGCAGTTCACTAGGGCTGTATCTAACTGTGACTCAGTCAGCTGAACGTAATAACATAACAATTAATCTCTTACATTTTACCTATCCGGGGCTGCTATTGACTCCTGGAGCAGAGGAGGGAGTGCTTGTTGGAGAAGGACTTCAGAGAAAGTCTGCGGTGGACAGTGGGGGAGGAAGACACGTGTGAACCACAGTGATTTTCTGGGGTCACATATTCAACAAATTTGTCATTGGTTGGCGATGTTTATACAATTGTTGAAAAATCTGCCGGTCAATTTCTAGTTGCTGTGATTGGAGGCACAAAAATAACATGTGTTTTGTTGTAGCTTGTGTACCATTGCTCGATCTTCTGTAGCTATAGTTGCTTATGTAACTCTATATCAGGTGTATTTTTTTTTTCAATCTGCTTGAGCCCTGAATTTCAAGTGATGTTTTTTTTTTTGTTCCTGCTGTATTACTTTACCCTCAGTAATGACATGCATAAATATTGAACACCGCTTTCATCTCAGAGTGTCACGCATACACACTAGCATCAGGTCTGGAGAGTTTGTGAGGCTGGAGCGGTGGGAATGATGTCATCACTCAGGTATGTGAAACATGAGAAAGTCTTGAAGAAGCCAGAGAACATCAAACCCCAGAACAGACTTAGAGAACCAATGTCAAATGTTTGTTAGAATGTGTCATTATTTGTTCAATGCGAATTGCAGATACAGAATCCCTTTTGTAGATGGGTGTTATTTCTTAAGTTGTGGGGGGGGGGGGGGTTGTTAGTCAGCCTCTTGTTTGAATTTTGTCAGTAAGTGCTCTTGAAACATAGTCCATTTACCAAGAAATCCCATGTTCTAGAATTCCAAATGCATAACGTTCGAAACGGCACCTGCTTCAAATCTTGTAGTAGTTTATTCATGACCTGTTCTTTTTGAAAGAAGACTGATTTTGTCATTTAGTTTTTGAGCAAATGTTCCACCATGTTCCTCAGCTAGCACATTTTGTCACCAAAAAAAAAACTTTCTGTTTATGACAGCACTGGGCAGTTTTCCAGGGGAAGAGTAATGCTTTGTGGCTCAATACCGATCAGTGCTGACATGTTAATGGGTTTAAAGTTAAACCCAGATTCAGAAAAATCATAAAACCTGAATTCATACTATGACTTGAAATGACATGCCCAGTTATGAAGTAGAGCATTCTTTTTATCAAAATAGTTTGTGTACGCCAGAGCTTTTACCAATTCATAGCATTCATAGAATAATCTCCCTCGAAAATGAAGTGTACATTTGACAGACTCATTTTAGTCCTGTACACAAGTACATTATAGGAAAACTTTGTGGAGAGATATTTCTCCATCGATCTGTAAAGTTTAGTGTTTCATTTACTCACAAGTCTCTTGAGAATATTCTGCCTCTTCTCTCTTGTTTCCTGTTTCTCTCTCACTCTCATTAATCTTAGATGTTTTGCAATGGAATGTTGTTGGAGTGTATTAGACAACGTTGAGACGGGTGCCAAAAGTGTCCATGCAGATGACCTCAAGTGAAATCCCATTTGTAATCTGTGGGCTTTAATATTACATAGTTGACTAAATATTTGTGGCTTTTCAGCTCTTCTGGAAGACAAGGTTTAAGAGTGTGCCTATGGGGATGGTCAGTAGGGGTGTAACGGTACGCTAAAATTGTATTCGGTTTGGTACAGTGTCTTGGAGAGTTCGGTTCGGTTAATTCGGTTCGGTACAAAAAAATAAAAACTTACATAATCTTTATTTTGAAAAGCTGCCAATACACAATAGAATTCTTGCATAAAATAAATAAAAGTGACACATTTGGGTGATATTTTAAATAAATTGCACTCTTTATAAAGAAAAACACATTTTATTAAATAAAAAATTAAATACTGCAACTAGTTAGGACCTGAAAACTTTTAACACTAGCAACAGCTTCAGCTTATATATCAACAAAACTAACTATTCAAGTTTTAGGCTAAAAAGATTAACCTATCCACATTTTCTGAAGAGAGCACAGATCTGGTTGCAGTGACAATATCTCCAGCAGTAGAAAATGTTGATGTGTTGCCTGCCACATACCCGATCTCCGTGGAACAATGTCGGCATACAACTTTAAATTTATCCACTCGTCTATCCCCGTTATGTATTTTAACAAGGAAGCCAAAGGCGATTTTCCGCACGGACGCTATTGAGTGTCGCACAGTAGAGCTGCACGTCCCTCAATATCGTCCGTGCGGAAACTCGCCTAGGAACATGGTTCCGCTGCGCTTAATATCGCGCTAATAATACATTTATATTATTTAATACAAATACCGAATACCGAAACGGTACGCAAGTGTCCCGAACCGAACAGGCCGTACCGAAACGGTTCAATACATACCGTGAACCGTTACACCCCTAATGGTCAGACATTAATATAGGATGACTGGCCATCAGTATTGTCTCAAATTTTTCCAAAGGTGTCGTCGGTTGGGTGACGACAAGGCTGGGGAGGCCACAGTTCTTTTTACACCAGTGTCTGGCCTAGCTTTGTGAACTGGTTTGCTGTGCTTTTTAAATGCCAGTTGGGAGCATGGAATTGTCCAAATTGTGGACAATTTGTGGTTTGTTGAAGGGTTCAGCCAAGTCAGTTTCTTGAAAAACAACCCCACCCCATAATTCCCTTGGAACTTTGCTTTCAGGGAAGTTCAGTTCACCTGGCAACTGCCAAACTCAAGTTCATCCATAACATTGCCAGAAAGATAAGCAATCAGTCAAGGGAAACCATCTCCGCTTCTACAGCCCAATTGAAACTGGTTAACCTGTCGAGCAACACTCTGGTACTGTTTAATCAAAGTCTTTACATTATCAATGGACTCTTAGTTGTGGAGTCGCAATATAAAGGTATCAATCTCGATTGAGCTTATGTTTATATTTTTTAATTGTCATGCCATAATTTATTGACAATTGTCGTGTAGAATCTATTCATGACATGTTTTATTGCCCCTCAATACTCTTTATGCTTAAGTTTTCACCTAAATCAAGAGCTTGTGCACATCAACTACAGAAATAAAATGCACTGTATTAAAAGTTGCGACCCCAAGTACATTCCCTAACATCTAAACCTAAAGTTTAGTAGGACATCTCTGCTTTTGTGGAAAATTCTGAGTACTAATACTGTATAATACTGAGAAACTTGCTGTAAAATGGTGATCTAAAGGGCTTTAATGTAACAAGTGAAAGCATTAAATGCTTTTTAATCATTGCTTGCACAGATTTCCAACGTTTGGATGTGTCTATTCTTTACCAATTTTTAGGACTCTTTAAAAGTATTAGGGTGAGGTGTAAGAATGCTTGTATGGGTGTTGTCAGTGTGTCACAGGGCATGATGTTTACCTGCAACTGCTCAGTGCTGGGTAGTGATCCAAAAATAGAGCTGTGAGGATCTGGAAGCCAGTGCATGTGTGTAACTTAAATGTTATTCTGCGAGTGAAACTCTGACCCCTGCTGGAAAACATTAATGATCTCCACAGCAGCATGCCATGACTGTTTATGTGATTTGAGGTTGATTTTTCCCCCCCCCCTTCTTTTCACAGGTTCCAATTGCACAGCTTTTAAACTCTATGTTGGAGTGAAGATTTGCCTCCAGTTTGTGCGATGGAGGGATTTCCTGTCCACTGACGCTGCAGAACTGCTTTGCAGTCATGTCTGCATGCAACACATTCACTGAACATGTATGGAAACCAGGGGAGTGCAAAAACTGCTTTAAACCCAAGAGTCTTCATCAGGGTCCAACTCAGGCCATTGAGAACAAGACAAATGTCAATCCCCAATTGGCAAACAGCCAAAGGAGCATTTCCTCATCCCGTGCAGGGCAGGTCCGCCCACCAGTCGCAAAGAAACCTACTATTGCTGTAAAGCCCACCATGATGCTTCCATGCTCACCACCAGCATTGGACTCTGAGGGTAATGTGCCAAGACTTGCGAAAGTGTCAGAGGCCACCAAGAGCTCTGCTTTCACTGTGTGGAATCACAAAACCCCAAATCCCCTCAGACCTGTTGGGACAAACAACAACCAAGGGGAGGATTTGGTTGGACAGACAGAATCTTTTAGTGCGATATCCCTGCTTCCGGTTAGTAACAACAATGGACTCACTGATGTGCTAAAAGAGATTGCTGGGCTGGGGTCATCTCCGAGCACTAGTAGAGAAGACTTTTTTGGCAGAATCTGCAGTTCATATCAACGCTCATTAGAGAGGGGCCTCCCAGCGTCCAGTTGCCTTCATGCTGGCAGCAGTGGAAGAGCAGCAATGAAACGAGTTTCTCTCAGCGATAGCACTGAAGTCATCAGCACAGAGGGGGGACGTTTCTGCTATCCAGACTTTGCCAGTGATGGTGATGATGAAGGAGAAGAGAGTAGTGATGAGGATGATGGTGAGCATGATAGTTGGGATGAAAGTGATGAAGAGTTGCTAGCAATGGGAATACGAATGCGTGGTCAACCCAGATTTGCCCATTTCCGTGCCGCTACTTTGTCCCCTGTTCCCTTTGCTGTGGGTAAAAAGTGGAATACAGTGCCTCTACGAAATCGTTCACTGCAAAGATTCTGTGCGGTGGATTATGATGATAGTTATGATGAGATCCTCAATGGATATCCATCTGTTGACTCAAATGGAGCTCCTGCTCTTCTGTCTTACACCTCTGACCACCAGGGTAGTGGCTTTCTATCCACTTCTGAATCCACCACCTCTCCTGAGTCATTAGCATCTCTGCCAGAAGAATCTTCCTCCGAATCTCACAAAAACTCTGTATCACCTTTTTCTTCTAACAAAGAGTTGTCAGCTAGAGAACCTGGCTCTCCAAAATGCTTTGAAACTCATAAAGCTGTTTTAGCCATCCGGTTAGAGGAGCAAGAGAAGGGTCAAAAAGAAGGTGCGGCTCTCCCACAAGCTCTTCCTGGTCAGCCAATCACAATCAGCTTTAGTCCAAAAGAGGAGCAGGCTAAGCCTTATCGAGTTGTGAATCTTGAGAAGGCTCCTATCTGTAAACCCTATACGGTGGTGGATGTATCTGCTTCTATGGCAACTAAAGAAGATCACACTCAATCAAGTGAAAAAACTCCAAAGTTTGCTGGACCGGCAAAAACTCAGTGCCCATCTACTAACTCTTGCCCTGCCTCACCCAACTCCATTCAGTCACCTATAGCACACCTGTCACCTGTTGCACAGCCGTCTGTTTCTTTATCATCAATGATCTCTCAATCTCCTTCTGGTTCTGCCTCTGGTCATTGTGTCCGTGCCAAACCCGGTAGCATCCGTTACCAAGAAGTGTGGACCTCTTGCACCAGCCCACGACAGAAGATCCCTAAAGTTGATTTAGCAAGTGCTGCTCCACGGATCATAAATCACAAATCAGCCCCTACATCTCCCACTGCTGGCTTTGGCTCAGCCCGCACTGTTCCAACTAAATCTCCTAACTTGTCTGAGATTAAATTCAACAGCTACAACAATGCTGGCATGCCCCCATTTCCCATAATCATTCGTGATGAGCCTGCATATGCACGAAGCTCTAAGAAAGCAGTGAAAGTACCCATAGTGATTAATCCTAGTGCTTATGACAACCTGGCTGTTTACAAGAGTTTTCTGGGACTCAATGGAGAGCTGCCCCATTCCAAACCTATACCTGGAGAGCGGGTGGCCAGCCATACATATGAGGAGATTGGTTCCTCTGAAAGTTCCCAGCCATCTCCATCGGAACAAACTCCTTCTCAAAACAGAACAGATGTAAAAGTTAATGCAGAACTGACGGCCTCCACAAATGGTGAACAGAATGTGAACAATGGCAAATCTAAGGCCATGGGTCTCTCTGCAGCTCCTGTTAACCTAAATCAAAGCCCTGCACCTTTGTTCCGCAACAGTCTGGATCGTAATCACACCCCATGCAGTGAGCGGACACCAGTGGATGGTAGAGATTGCCAGGTCATGACTAGTGGAAGTTCAGGTCAGAGACTGAAAGCTAGTACAGTTTTATCACAGATTGTAGATTCTATTCACCCTCCACTTTCTCCACCGGAGTCTCCTGATGCCCAGAGCAAGACCTGTAGTGTTGAAGAGCTTTATTCTCAATCAGCAGTCACATCTAGAGATACTCTTAACAGACCTAGATCACTCCACTGCTCAGCGGAACCTCACAAAGACACTCCACATAAACTGCTTCCCAAATCTCAGAGTGCCTCGGCTGCTGCCCCACCTACAAGTCCCAAATCTGACGTTTCCCCTGCATTTTCCCCAACACGATCAAGCTCGTCTCCTTACCACTCTAGCAATCTTCTTCAGAGACACTTTAGCAATTGGACCAGACCAGTTGGGGCCAAATCGAATGATGGGGAAACCAGTCCTGGAGCTGAGGGCAGGCGTTCAAGTGACTCTAATAAGCCCAAGCGCTGGATATCTTTCAAGAGTTTCTTCCGCAGGCGGAAGGATGAGGAAGAACAGAAAGAGAAAATGGAGAGAGAAAAGGAAAAAGGGAAGCTGCTAGGATTGGACGGGACGGTCATAACTGTTCTGCCTCCTCCACCTCTACAGAGACAGCAGTGGTTTTCAGAGTCCAAAACAGATGACCCTCACCAGAAACCAACGATCATATTCACCTACAAATCAGAGGGAGTGGCGGGTGGAGAGGAGGCAGAGCTTCGGGTTGAAGAGTACAAAGGTGGAGCTTCCTGTCTGTCAACTCCACCCAAGAGCAGAGCCAGTCTCCTCATTAGCAAAGTCATGAAGTAAGCACCAAGTTTTCATTCTTTCCTGTTGCTCTTTCTTGTCTGTGTTCCAATGCTGAGCTAGTGTTATTATTGTTTCTTTGATCATTTTCTTTCCTCAATTGGCACCCCCAGTGGTAGCTTTCTGGTGTATGATCAAAAGCTTGTTTCTGACGGTGGTTGACAAACCTGGAAACTAAGATTCAGATGTGTTTGGGTTGCAATTTGATAATGATCATGATTTGAAATGCATATCTGAATTGTTTAAGCTGTATAAAAAAAGGAATTGCCTGTACGATTGCCATTGTGCTGCCAAAGGACCTTTGATCCTAAAGTCTGGAGTTATTAGTAGTTGTCTGTTAAGGGTTAATCACATAGAGGAAGAAGAATTCATGTTACACCATAAAGAGGAGGAGTAAAAGACACCCATATGAGCGATTTGTCTATAAAGTTTTCAAAGGATTTTACTTTGGAATGGGTGACTGTGTGAGTCAGTATAGTGGGTAAGCATTATTTCTTCAGGTTATTTTAAACAGAGCAACACTTTACTGAAGCTCTAAAGTGGTTGTTGTTTCTTCTAGTGCCTGTGTGTGAGTGGGTTTATAGAGTGTTATCTGCAAAGAGAGTGAAACCCGTTGATTTGGGTTCTTGTTTTAAACATGTTTAATCACTGAGTCACCCAAAGGCTTTGTTTTTGTTTAAATAATGTTTTCTTGTGTGTGTTTAACGTGCTGCTAGAATGTTATCTTCGGTTCGTGTGATATATTTCCTAGCATTATGCTTAATGGAACAGAATGCTACTTTAATATGTCCAGACATGCTCTGCCTGCACAAGATTCCTCTTTTTGTCTGTTTAATTTAGTAGGTTAAAGTTTGCACTGGGGTGCTGAAAGCGTTATAGTAATCTTACATTTTTAAATGTAATATACTGCCGTTAAAAACTTTCACACCATTTTTAATGTACACTAGTAGTGTTACGGTTAACCAAAAAATAAGTTTGGATTGAAGTTTTTAAGCTATTGATCATCTGATTTTAAGCTTTTGATCATTTGGACGGTAAAGTAGGAGAAATATATTTGTTTTCGTATATTACAAGAATGTTCTAACTTTAATGTTACAATTTTGGTCAAATAACTTAAAGGGCTTTAATGTTTTAAAGTGTCCCTATTATAAAATGTATACCTTTCATGCCGAATGTAATAAAGTTAATGGAAAAAGTTCTACACTCGAAAGTGTTTAAAAATTAAGTTCTCTCTGAGTTCAAAAGATTGTTTAGGTGTTCAGTGATGACACCCAGGCAAAAAAAACATTGACCTCTACGTTACGGATTACACTGTAATCCAATCACAAGCAACCAGGCCACACTACCAGTGTGTAAAGGAGGAGTTTGGAAGAAAGAGTCTCTGGACAAATCGTTAGAGAGATGTTTGGAAATAAGGTAAAACATATGTTTATTAGAAGATGATGAAATTGGTTTCTGGCCTAATAAAACCACCAAATGAACTTTTTAAACACACAAAAAAAGGCCTCTTTGGCAAACATTTAAAGACAAAAGTCATTTATATAACACTTTTTCATAAAGATCGTTATATTTCATTATGGTAAAAACTTGAATAACAAACTTGAAATTGTCATCAAGTTCTGTTATTCCGGTTTACTAATGGGGATCTCACTTTTTTTTCTCACAATATTGTACTACATGTTAGCCCTTTTATGATCTTCAAAATGGTTGGTTTCAGTAGGTGTGCTGACTGAATCTTTGGCACCCACTGAGCATCTTCACAGATCCACATAATTGCTTTGACGTTAACATAAATAAGACATATTGAAAGAGGAACCCTTTTAGCGACCATTTCCAACCATTCGAGTGTAATGGGTAGAGAAAATTTTAAAATAATAATAATTATAATTCAGGGTTGTTTGCAATGGTTTTCTGAAGTCCCATGACCAAACCTCTTCTGTCCTTTCCAATAAACCCAACGAAAGCCAAAATAGCCTCAGTATTTAAATGAATGACGGAATATGCGCAACTGACAATTCATAGAGATGCATCAACAACTTTTGATCAAATGCTCTCAATTCTGTAGCTGAAATACATTTGTTTTTCTTCTCCTGCAGCCAGCTTCCAGCTCAGGAGGGTGAGATGTCATCAGCCACGTCTCTTCCTGCTAAGCTGGAGCTGTCGCCTTTGCGCGAGCCGCCTGAATCCTGTCCACCCCCAGCATCACCCAAGAAATCGGAGCCAGACGAAGGAATCTCTCACACTGCCTCACACTCCAGCACATCGAGCAGCTGTCGGGCCACATACACCAACCTGGGCAAGTCGAACACACTCACAGATGTGCATTAGGTTTCTCACTTTATTTGGGCTGGCTTTCTTAGTGTTTTGATTTGAATTGATTTGATCGGGCTGATTTATTTGGGTTGTCGTTGGAGCAGTCTTCTTGCAATCGTAAGTCATTTATTTGATTGAGTCACTTGAATAAAACTGTCTGGCGGCTGTAAAATCTGTTGAATGACAAAGAATATTTACGTCATGTCTCAATTCTGAAAAGGTAAGCCTCTACTGTTCTAAAACTGGTCTCAATACTAGTTTTCCAAACAATTTCCTGACGTATCTATTTAGTAACGTTGTTTTTAAGCGAGGTCTAAATGAATAGAAGCCTGATTTCCCAAAGATTACCGTTGAACAATAATGGAGAACAATTGGAGCTGTATTCTCTGACCACATGATGGCGTGCTTCATTTAACTCAGCCCATGTGTGAGTACACTCTGAATGATTTGAGAAATTTTCACCAATGGTGTTTAAGTTACTTATGAACAGAATGTTATGTAATAAAGAAGATTGTGTTTGTCAAACTTTATGAAAAGCAAACGGTAATTGCATTTTTTGCAATATTGTCTTTCCCAAGGGGAAATGATAGATTGTTGACCTAAGAGACTTGTCCATGTTCATGTTTCTGAGAGAATGATTGATAATCCAAAAGCGAAATAATATGTTTATAATACAATTTCTATTTTTAGATTTCCTAAGGCATTACAGTTCCTTTCAGACTTGGCCTCTGAAATCAGTCCACGTAGCATTGCTGTCCATATCTTTCTATGACTGATGAACTCATGATCTGTGTAGAAAAGTGTGTCCCAAAGGGGGCTGAATTGCTTCCTTCTAATTTTGTGCTGACTCTTTGATCGTTTTATGGACGTGACCTACAAAAGTCCCTGTCGTAGAGAAAATGTCTCAGGGGAAGCTCTACTGTGAGATTATTGGGAGATTAAAGCAGATTATAAAGGAATGTCAGATGAGGTTTCAAGCTGCTGAATAATTCCTTACTCATATTCCTCGTCCCATTGTCCAATTCATCCCGTTGAGGTGGATTTGGTAAAAAAAAAGAGAGCAAGGTTAATCCATTGGGTTTAGTGCTGGGCGATATGACGATATATCGTGGGGACGATAGAAAAGTGTCTATCGTCCTATTTCTCTTCTGTCGTTTCTAACCTAACCTAATCAATTACTAAAGAAAATATTGCATTAAATAGGCTATGACAAATGTATGATAATGTCTTGTGGCTATACAATGCATACTCTACCCTTTATATAAGTGATAATCAAGAATAAAATTGAACTTTTACGCAAAGAAACTCCGTCTTGTGATTTTGCGACGGGACGCTTTACGTTGTTGCGACATGCTTTACGCTAGTAGTGATGGGAAGTTCGGATCATTTTACGGATTCGGTTCTTTGAGTCTCGTTCAGTAAAATGAACGGATCTTTTATCGAGTCATTTCGTTAATTTTACTAAAATATCAATAAATGTTGTGTGTTACTTCCACATCTACTAGCGTTTTATACACAAACGCGAAGCACACTACAAATAAGACAAAACTATAATCCTAAATTTAAAATGAATATAAATATATTACTAAAGCCTACCTGGGTCTTTTAGTCTGGTTTACCCAAACTCTGATCTGTCTTCTTTAGATTTAAATCTCTTTTGTTCGACACAAAATTACTTCACTCTGACGTTAACGTGTGCAGTCCGTGCACTCAGTCCGGACTGGCTTCTTTAGCACTTTTGTCACGTGACCGCTATAGTGCCGGGATCCGAAAAGATTCGTTCTTTTAGCGAGTCCGGGTCCTTTCGGTCTTTTCTCTTTCCGGCTCATGATGCATTGGTTAACATTACGGAGTGGCCATGAGCCGGAACCCGAAAAGATTAGGTCTTTTTGCGAGTCTCTCCGAAAGATTAGGTCTTTCAGCAAGTCCGGGTCATTTCGTTCTTTTGTCACGTGACCGCGCCACAAAGTTAGGCAAAGTCGGTATGCAAATATGCACGGGCAAGTGGCGAGAAAAAATATAGCCAGCCTAAAATTAAAGAGTCTTTCATAAAATGCACACCGTATGAAAAAAATGTCCCAGCGCCATAAAGAAATCACATGTGCCATCTTGCATTACTGTTGTAAAGGCATGATCCCGGTGTATGCAGCTGAGAAGGGTAGCTTCCGAGACCTCGTCAAAGTGCTTCACCCGAGGTACGTTATGCCCAGTCGTAAGCACTTCAGTAATGTCGAGTTGCCTCGCTTATATAACGGATGCCGTGCCCAAGTAGAGAAGGATGCTTGCAGTGTGGTTCATTTTTTTAACTAGTTTATTTTGATAATACTATTTAAATAACTATGATGTGGTTAAAAAAATGTGAAGGCTACTGTAGCTCTACCTCCACCACATCTGTTGTCATTTGATACGTTTACATTGCTGCACTAAAATGTAGTTTTTCTCATTTGTGACAGTTCAGTTAAATGTCACTTCAAAATAAAGTTGCAAAAAAAAGTATGCAATGATATTTTTTGTCAAACTTTTCAGAGAATAACTGAAAACGTACTTTATTGTGGTATATCGTGATATATATCGTTATCGTGATATAAAATAATCCATATCGTGATATATGATTTTTCCATATCGCCCAGCACTAATTGGGTTGTTACAAATGTGTGCTTTTGTTTCTTATAAAAATCTCTTCTTCTGCAGGTCAATCCAGGGCCAATATGGTCCCAGTGAAACATCCCAGGCACCCGAAAGCCTTTGATGACACTTTCACCTCTGACCCTGAGGTTACTGAACCAATAAATAAATCCACCCCACCTCCCCTTCCAAAAAAGTCAGTCCCACGTGCTCAAACTGAGCCGTCCGGTCAAGGTAGAGAACTTTCTGCTCCCAGACTCAAAGGAGAGGCTAAACCTGGAGGAACCAGCTTGAGTGTTGCCAATCCAGTCTATGATATGGAGTCCACATGGGACACAGCCAGTCAGAGCTCCTCTCTCAGCTCCGAGACACGACAACATGATGAGTCCGGAGACTCTCTCGAGCGTCCAATGGGTGGACGAAGCCTGTCCTGCTTGACCAGTAGCACCTCCATGCAAGGGTGCGACCGGCGAGGGTTTCGAAGCACAGAGAATCTTACAGCCCGCACACGAGGGCCAGCCAGACCCTTGAAACCTCAGAAACAAGTGCCATACAGAGGCATGGAGAGCTGGGAAGAGGTTGTCGGGAGGATTAGGGGCCTCCACACAGATACTCTTCGCAAGTTGGCAAATCGATGCGAAGATCGGTTTATGGCTGGACAGAAAGACCATCTTCGCTTCGGTACGGACAGCTGGTCCCACTTCAGGTTGACTGCGGGAAAACCTTGCTGCGCGGCAGGAGATGCAGTTTACTACACTGCGTCCTTCGCCAAAGAACCGTTAATGAACTACGCCGTCAAGGTAAAACTTCAGTCGCGATGCACTGGACCCAGGACCACTATCGACCACTATCGGTAGTGATCCAGGACCATTATCGTTTACCTTTTGTCAATTATGTTGGCAACCTTCCTTAAAATAGTACCTAGATGTACTTACATTTATGAATTTGGTAGACTCCAAAGTGACTTACTTTTCAAGGAATGAACACATGTGGTCAGTTTGTGTGACTAAGTGACAGGAAAGCCAACAACTACATATTCTTGCATCCAAATGCTAATTTTATTGTTCCTTCTGACCTTAGATCTGTCGTGGTGTGGTGAAGGAGACCCAGCAGCAGTTTTTCCACAGTCTGGCAATTCGTCAGAGCATTGCGGTACACTTCAACATCCAGCAGGACTGTGGACACTTCCTGGCGGACGTTCCTGCTCGTCTGCTTCCTTGGGAGCGAGAGGAAAAAGATGAGCGAGGCAGTTCGGATGGAGTAGAAAAGGAGGATGTGGCAGGTCTAGGTGGAAAACTCTGCAGCTGTGTCGTTGTGATCACTCGAGAGGTGCCATTCCAGACCGTGGCAGATTTTGTACGTGAAGGTGTTGAGCGGCACACCCGAAACCCAGAGCTCTATGAAAGGCAGGTTTGTCTGCTTCTACTCCAGTTGTGTGCTGGACTAGAGCACATGAAACCTTACCATGTCACACACTGTGACTTGCGACTTGAAAATCTGCTTCTAGTCCACTGTCAGCATGGAAACCCTTGGAACCTTGAAGGCCTCGAACCAAACAATAACACTGCCTCGGGCCATTCCACTGCCATGGCGTCTGCCTGCCCCGCCCGCCTCATCATCAGCAACTTCTCACAGGCCAAACTCAAGAACGTGATCTTAGAACCAGCATCCATCCAAGATCAGTCCCGTTTGGCACCAGAGCTCCTCACTGCCACTCAGTACCGCAAGTGTGATGAATTCCAGACTGGAATCCTCATCTATGAGATGCTGCATCGCCCGAATCCCTTTGAGGACTGCCTGGCGTTAAAAGAGAGGGAATACTGCAGCTCTGATTTGCCCCAGTTCCCTCTGCGCTCGCTCTACTCCAGCGGCCTTCAACAACTTGCCACGTTGCTTCTCAACCCCAATCCGTCCGAGCGCATCCAGATGGGGGATGCCCGCGCTTGTCTGCAGTGTCTTCTATGGGGGCCTCGAGAGGATTTGTTTAATTCCCTAAACCCTGCAGCAGGAACTCTCCAGCGCCTCACTGTCCTGCAAAACTGGCTAGACCTAAAGAGAACCCTAATGATGATCAAGTTTGCAGAGCGTTCCCTGGATTCTGGCTGTGGAGTGAGTCTGGAGGACTGGCTCTGCTGTCAGTATCTGGCATTCTCCAGTACCGAATCTCTCAGTAGGGTCATCAGGATCCTTCAGCAGCCACAGGGTGTGCTCATTTGATCACAGCCAAAGCGATCGATTGCCCAATAACAGAATTCATGATATACCCTCTACTTCTTTTTCCAAAGCTTTTGAGATTCTTTCCCCATTTGAACTGAACAAAAGATAAACTACACATATTCCTCAAATGCTATTGAACTTAATTGCTACAAGTAATTCTTCTTTACCCAACGATGCTTCAACTGATAATTTATTGACCAATACTCATAAGCACAACTAATCAACAATGAGACTCCGGGAGGGGGGTTTCACACTGGGAAAGATTGCTGTTAGGTCTGGGCATGGTTCCTATCCCAGATTTCATTCTGTAACTTCCGTTCCATTCTCGAGTAAACTTCAGTGCTGACATAACCAGATACACTTAGATAAAATGGCGAAAGAGAAAGAAGCGTCTACACAGAAAGTGTTCTGGTAGTCTTCCTACTTTTCTGTAGGTCCCGTTCCACATAGTTAACTTCCTGTTTTAGGTCTTCCATTAATACTTCGAAGTGCTGAAAAGTTCTCAGACCACCTCTACAAGATGATCTTGGGATTGGAACGATTGCTCTCACACTTGCAAAAATCAACTATTCCTTGGGTGAACTAGGATTATGAATGGGTCGTCGACCCTAGTGGGAAAGCAGACTTTCTCTAATGAACTTTCATAATAAAAGTCTCTGAAACAGATTTTTTTTTTCTCAAACAGTTTGAAAAGTGTTTCATCTTTTTTTAGGTTAATCTTTTGCAGAAACTCAAAGGCTTTGGTAAAATCTTGAGGAAAAAAGAACTTAACTTTGAATTTTGTGTGGATCATCCCCAACAAGAGGCTTTGGACTTTATAGATGGGCTCTGTATAAATGTTTGGTTTTAAATTGAAGAACTTTCAATTTTATGTGTGACCCTTTGGTCTTTTTATCAGTCCGAACAAAACGTTTACAGGATGAAAAGTGACAATATTTATCATAGTCATATTTAACTTGGCACATTTACAGAGCTGCTTTACTACACAGTGTGAAACTGCATGATGTGTGTGTGTGTGTGTGTATGTGAGTGGTTTTCTGCGGCTGTGTTGTGCTTTTTGTTCTGCAGTAGGGAGGAAACACTATTGTGTTCATTACAGGCTCCAAACTAAGAGTCATGTAGGGGTCACTGAATGAATGGGTTGAGTCTAACTGGCCTTACTGTAAATGTTTTAGTGTAAATACAGAGAATGGTTTATGGAAAGAGGGAAAACGTTATCCTCCATTGGTCAGATCCTGATCTATCATACAGGTTAGTTTCAGAAAACATACTGGATATTTTTATACTATTAAGAAAAGCACTGTTGCGTTTACCAAAGACAACACTCCTGAACCATGCAGTGCATATTTTTAAATGGGGAGAAACAAAAAGATTCAGCCCTTTTTCCTAATGCAAGTGTCCTTATGAGCTCAATCAAATGCAGTTTGCTTCTGTAGCAGTATTTTAATGCTCAAGGAGAACTTCTTTGCACCAAATTTGCCCTAATCAATCCAGTCACTCCCGATTCTGATTGGAGCGTTCACACTTGCAGGAGAGCTTGAAACCACTTTAAACACAAATCAGCTTGATTTATGAACCCAATATACCTTTTCTGGATCTTAAGATGAAAAATGGGCATTGTCTTTATTTTAAAGGGGTGTAACGGTTCACGGGGATGTATTGAACCGTTTCGGTGCGGCCTGTTTGGTTCAGTACACTTGCGTATTGTTTCGGTATATTTTTTTTTTATTAAATAATATAAATTTATTATTAGCGCGATATTAAGCGCAGCGGAACAATGTTCCTTGGCGAGTTTCCGCACGGACGCTATTGAGTGACGCACAGTAGAGCTGTACGAGTAATGGCAAGAGTGAAAGAGAAGCCAGAGCTTGAAGACCCTCCCACCTCACTACGGTCTCCTGTTTGGGAACACTTTGGCTTCTCTGTTAAAATACATAACGGGGATAGACGAGTGGATAAATTTAAAGTTGTATGCCGACATTGTTCCACGGAGATCGGGCAGGCAACACATCTAACATTTTCTACTGCTGGAGATATTGTCACTGCAACCAGATCTGTGCTCTCTTCAGAAAATGTGGATAGGTTAATCTTTTTAGCCAAAAACTTAAAACTTGAATAGTTAGTTTTGTTGATATATGAGCTGAAGCTGTTGCTAGTGTTAAAAGTTTTCAGGTCCTAACTAGTTGCAGTATTTCATTTTTTATTTTAAAAATGTGCATTTCTTTATAGAGTGCAATTTATTTAAAATATCACCCAAATGTGTCACTTTTATTTATTTTATGCAAGAATTCTATTGTGTATTGGCAGCTTTTCAAAATAAAGATTTTGTAAGTTCTTATTGTTTTGTACCGAACCGAACTCTCCCAAGACACTGTACCGAACCGAATACGATTTTAGCGTACCGTTACACCCGTATTATTTTACCTTCCATTTTCTCCAAGCTTCTTTGAAAACTTAACATTGCCCAGTTTATCAGTATTTTTTTCGTGCAATTTTTCCATTGTTTCAAAAATCAGCACTAAAAAGAAACTAACCAAGGTCTGAAACCACTGAGAGTATTGTTCATTTTTTAAAAGCGAGTTTCTGTCTGCATTTTATGTTTTATTTTTACCTTGCTATTCTCAACTTAATTTTCCTGTTTCTGTTGGACGTCATGGATGGAAGTCTGATGCAATGGTGTCTGAAGAATTAGTTTCAGCAATTGAATGTTGTTTAGTTGTGAGGCACTTAGGTGATGGCGCTATGGAAAGTGGCAAAGTTGCACAAGTCTAGTGCATCCTGCATGTATCATCTGTATTAAATCTCTCTCACCGCAGGTTACTGAAGAGCTATTTTGAAGCTAGAAGTGGTTTTCAGCCCTTGCTATCATGGCAGTGCTCTATTAACAGATAGTGGATCATGGGCAAAGCTAATACGAATGAACCAAGACCACGCCTTAAAATATGCACAACACAGTTCCATTAAAATAACTCGTTTGCAAATCTGTAACCCTTCCTTTAGTAAACCCTTTAGCACAGTATGTTCATGCACACAATAATGATCGCCATTATTAGTTTAAAAGTTTCTGTGATGTTAGTTTCAGTTAGAGTTTACTAAGTTTGACCCCACGCTAAGTCAATGGAACATTTCCCAGAATTCCTTTAGTGGTACAAGCCTGAAAATATATAGCAACTCGAGTCAGACTAGTTTCGATCACAATATAACTTAAGAGCCTCCATGAGTGTGTAAAGTTGGCTGGTGTCTGTGTTTTGTAGCCAGCCTCAAGTGGTCAGTTGATGAATTGCAGTTTCACTCAGATACGAGTTGCCTTCAAATTGGACAGTGGGCTGTTTTTGCTTGGCAGCAAGTCAAGAGAGAGTCATAGACTTGTTCAACAAGAGATTGTCTCGAGCTCAAAGGATTGAGAGTTAACTTCTTAACAGTTACTGAGGGTGGTCTGCATTTTAATAAGTTATGAAACATTTTAATTTGGCAAAAAATATTGAAATAACGAACAAAAGTGATATTGTAAACCATGTATTAAACTCTATGGAGTGTGAAATTTTACTTATTAAATGCATGTGAGTTTTAAATATTTTATGCGTCATAGGATTGAAAACAAATTCTATGTAATACTTTAACGATAAGTACTTTGTGAGCCAGAAATGATCAAACCAAGGTGTAAACGGAACACTTTCCTAATTGTTGTTTTTACAGTGGCACCGTTTCCAACCACACACCCTCAAGCTATGACACAACTCCATGTTTATTTGCAAATCCTTTACCTTCTTTTGTCACCAACAGAAGCCTTTCATTCATGAATATTTTAGCTCCATAAGCTTCAACCCCCTCCAGTGACACTAGTGTCAATGTCATTGTGAAACGGCAGAAAAAAATCACTGCGTGTGACTACATCTTTATCTGAAATGCTCGTTGGGTTTCCAGAAGAGTGTGCAAACTGGGATGCAAGTATTTAAATGGAGATGTTAATATATATTTCCATCCAAATCCATTGAGTCATCAGTCATGCTCCCTTGACCCTTTTCTGAAACCTATTTATCATGATTTCTTGGTGTTTGTTGCTTTTCCTAGCTCACACCTCGGGAAATAAGTTTTTCTATCCTTTTTTCTTCTAAAGGGACATCCATACCTTTAATTTTCAATGCAAAATAGCCAATTTGGCAGGAAGAAAATATTGTTTAAAAAATGCCCCTTTGTTTTGTTTTGTTTTGTTGTTTTTTTTATGAGGCGGGACCAGTGGTTTGTAGCCACAGAGTTTTGTTTGAGAGAGTGATTCCGGCGTGTTGTGCTCGTGCTGAACGTTTGCAGGTCATTTCTTAGAAATAGGTTGTACTGAAGTCAATTTGGATGTAATATTTCGAGTTTAGTGTCGAACATTTGAATTGCTACGTCTGTCAAAGAATTTGATTAATTCACATCAAATGTATTTACTGCTTTGTACCCACAAACACATATCTGCTCTTTAGCTCCACATTAGACTTACTGCTCATAATAAAACAATATATGTTTTTAAACCAGGCTTGTTTGTGTGCGTTTTCTTAAAATACTAACTAATGTTGCCCAACTCTATGTTACGCGTTAGCTTAGCATAGCAGATATGCTATCAGACGATTTGTAAAACCAGAGAATGTTCTTTTTTAAATTAATATACCAACTAGCTGCATGCTACACTCTGTAGCATCTATAGCGCGAGTCGTTCTTGGCCCCTCAGTGTTGTTTGTGGAAACTAAGATTCCTCTTTGTGGTGGAAATGCAATCTCTAGTGATTTTGGAACAAACTGCATTTTTTCCCACCCCTTGCTGTTGAACTTCCTCTCCAGGGAGCTCATGGGAGTTGCTCACCACCCTACGTGTGTGTGTAGAGAAGTCATGTTACTTGAGGTATACTGTGGAAACCTTTGGGAGTATGAGGTCCTCTGTTAAGAGCTATACATTGTCTGTATACGACCAGTGCAGTCACTTAGTCCTAAACCAGAGTTTTTACCAGTGAATGTTGGGCTGTCACCAGTTCTGTTTTTACAGAATATTCGGGGACTGGGAACTGGAGGTTCTTTATTTTGTTATTGGTATTGACCGTGAACTATTCCCAACATCAGCCAAAAACGTCCAAAAGATGTAGATGACAACAAAATCTGAGTGTGAAATACTGCGAGTGGTCAGCACCTCCAAATCTTTAGAGTGATCCAAACAACTTCCTATTTCATCATTGTTGATAGCCTCACCTAGTGTCGTCAACCTCGGGGCTTTGTGACCAAAAGAAAATAATCTCAAATACAATCAGATTAGTTTCATCCTTAGAGATGGGGTGGCGAGCATCACTCAGCAGGATGTGCCTTCTCCCTTGGAAGGACATGCTAGAGACTCTTTGTTAAGACTTGCCTGGGAATGTATTTTCCGAAGTTTCCTGTGGCTCATTCAGTAGAGCTTTACGCTAGCAACACAAAACCCCAGGAAAAGTATGAACTTACATAATGTGTTCATTCGTTGAAATGAAAGTCGCTTCGGATAGTAGTGTCCACTGATTCATTTGACCATGAGGATGTCCTGGAGCGACAAGAGGGTGCTGTTCCAGCTGTGTCCAACGGAGAAAACCAATTTGCACAAACTCTTGATCTCCACCATTTTTGGGGAACATGGTTCTTGTAAATCCATGTAGAACTTTGAGGATTTAAGGCTTTAATTTAGTGCATTTTAAGGGTTAAAAATCAGGTAAATTTTTTTTTCAGGTTAAAATTACCTACATTTGGCTTTTTCTTTTCAGATTACAAAGGATCTCATGTGAATCACAAGTCTAATGTTAAAAATACTGAATGTGAGAAATTCTCTGTGTTGCTCCAATTAAGCACTGCATCTACCAAAATGCATTAATTTAAATGTTTTCACCAAGAACCCATAGATAAAGCAGATGAAAATGGATATTCCTCTAGTATCAAAATAAGTACAACATGTTCCTGGTAAAAAATTCTATTTGGTGCATTGAAGCCAGTTAGTATTCTATGATAAATTGATTTGTTCAATAGAGACATTTGTTGTCGCATCTTGACTTTTACACAAAACACTTTATAGACTTTTAATTCGAATAAACAGCTGAATTACATTATTAATTCGACACAAGTATGCCACGTTTTTCTTTCTGAACGTTTGTGTGTATTGCCTCTAGAGGGCGCCACCACACTACAGATGTAACGCTCTGGAACGCTGACACTACGTTCATCAGTTTATATTTAATAAAACAATTCTGCTCGTTATTAATCTGTTTTAGATTCATGGAATGTAAGTAAATCATAATTAAACCAGTATACATCAAATAAAAATCAGTATCGCAGACCATTTATTGCCACATAACCACGACGGATCTTGATGAAACGTCATCAACGGTCGTTTTTAAAGGCGCCAAAAATAAAATGTACTATTACAGTTCAATTAGTAGCTCGAGTGCTGTATTAGTATCTTTACTGTCACTTGAGAAATGTAAGGGAACACAATGGTCTTGATTATGATGCCATGAGTGTGTTTGAAAGGATTACAAGTATGAGTCAGTGTTTGTTTGCGTGTGTAAGCCTGTGGATTCAACGAGGACATAATGCTTCTGTTATTATCCACTCGTGAACCTCACTGATCAGTTCACTATCACACTCGATATCCCAGGACACACACACTTTACCGACAACAGCAGGTAAAAATCTTTTCTTGACTTGTATTGAATTCCTATTCAATATGATTAAAATTAATTGTATTGAAATCTTAGCCTTACTAAAGGTTTCAGTCCTGAACTCTGTTACTGTATCTGTATTAGACACATTTATTGTTGAGTATATATTAGGAAACGTTATGATTTATAATCTCAGGTTAAATATTTGTAGAGTAATATTTGAAGTGTGATTAATTTTAAAAGCTGGGTTTTTTTGCCCACTGATTTAGTTCAGAGGCATGTGTATATGGATGCAGTGCTGTAAATTGGCAATAAAATTGCAAAATTTTTAAGGTATTATGATTGTTACGTTAAAGGAATGCATTACTTTTTTGACAGACTCATTCTCCATATTCTACTCACATAATTAGTAACGTTTTGCCATTTTGAAAACTTTTCAGTTATTCCCCAGATCAAGTATAAGCACTTTTAGCGTAGCTTAGCATACCTCATTGAATCCTATTAGACCGGTAGCATTTCATTGTGAAAATTTGTCAAAATGTAACCTTTTGCCATCAGCAGAATGTGCAGTCTGGATGATGTGCCATTTAACAGTTCCTTGGAGAGGTTTGTACAGAAAGAGCCAGTCAACGCTCCAGATGTTACCCTCCCAGATTGTGCGAGAATAATCCGTGACACAAAGGTCTGTATTTAGACACAGAATATAGATATAAAAGACCTTGGTAATGCAGATTAACTACCTTGTGTCTTGTTACTGTTCTCAATCTTGCCCTTTCTCAACCTTAGAACTGTTCCAAACCAGTTTCAGGCCTCCTATGTTTCTTTTTCAGATAGTAACTGGGGTTCAAACAATATGCATGACATTGGCCGATCATACATGTGACAATTTTTTTTTATCTTAATTACAGTACTCATTTTCTCTGGAGAAAGGGATCATCTCTGCATGGGATGAACAACAAAAGATAAACAGGAAGTTGAAGAAATCACAAGAGATTGCGTTGCCCACTTGCCCACCATACTGGCTAATGTTCAGCAGCCCCCAGCAGAGTCGTTCATGGCACCTCAGCGATGCGGAATTATGGGAAACAGGTTTGCGTCCCCGCAGTTTAAGTCTCAGCGCGGCTGATTCACGTAAGCTCCGCCCACTGCGGTCCGTTCAGTTCCTCATTGCAGACACTGACTGTGAAAGTGGATATGGTGAAGATGACGAGGGCTCCACCACTGAAGACTATGATACGGTTTTTAACAAAGAAAGACCGAAGAGTTCTGGTCCGCAGTGCTCTCGGGTTTCTGCCCACCATGCCCAAAAAAACTCTGGCAAAACCCGACCAAGCTCTGCATCTTCTGTAAAAGACACACACAAAAAAAACATCCCGGTGCTCACCCACACCCCTCAGGGCAGTCCTCACAGCTCCCGGGCACCGCGTAGGAAGTCTACTGCACCAAGAAGTAGTGGACGACGGAATTTACGCAGCTTCCAGCACCCAAGACCCTCATCCGCAGGACCCCTGCCCTCCTCCAGAGCTCTGAAACTCTCATCACAGGTAATCAGTGCATCATATCTGGCCTTGTCATGCATTTAGCAGATCTTACAGACTTGCCTTCAAACTCACATTTGAACCGTAGTGGTGAGTACCGCAGAACTACGGTCGAAACAAACTTGGTCGTGCCTTTAAAAGCTCCTTACAGCTCTGCAACTCGTCACATGAGCGGCCATGCTTTGACGTGAACTTGAAACACACATGCTCTAAATATTGTGACTTTAGTATGGTGAAAACCAATGGAAAAGGTGCAGGCATGGAACTCTCAAACTGAGGAAAGCAGTGGTATTAAAACACCCACCCCCATAGTTGTCAGCCCTGCAAAGGGGGGAATTCTTAGACATAAATGACCTGCAGATGTCAGTGTTTGTAACCCTAAACCTTACTGTCCCTCCTTTTTAAGATTCTAGTTGAGTCCTTTGTGTTTTTAGACTGTGCGTCCACGGACGTCTGCAGGAATCCAGGATACTCCGGCAGATCTGCTTTGTGCGTTGAGTCAGGAAGAGAGGGACCTTCTGGAAGCGGTTACAAAACACGGATACACACTGCGGACTGCAATTCTAGCCCTGCAAAAAAATGGACCCAAGAGCCCTGATCAGGTAACGATGACCCAAAACCACGTGTTCGATTAAATGTACAAAGTGCTACTCATTCTTTCCATGTGTCGCCAGATTTTGAGTTATTTGACATCATGTGACCGTCTGTGTCGGCTGGGTTATGAGAAGTCTCAAGTGGAAGAAGCTTTGGAGATGTTTCAGAATTGTGAGAGCAAAGTAAGGCCTGGAACACCATGCACTAAACACTATATAGATACCAATAAACATTGTTACCTCAACAAATCAGGTATCCCCAAGTGTTCAACCAATCACCATCTAGCAGTCATAGCACATTTGAATGGAAATAATTTAGGGTAAAATACTCTTCAAGTTTGCCGTTAGCTCCCCAAATGCTAAGCAGTTAGCTTCAAGCATTTGCCACATGAGCTGTGAAGAGATTTGCGGAGTCACCGTGTGATTATTTTTATGTTCCCCTAGGCGTCAGAGTTCCTGTTTCTGCTGGCTCAGTTCTGTGAGATGGGTTTCCAGCAGAGCACCATTAAAGAAGTTCTACTGGTGCATGAGAATCACAAAGAGAAAGCCCTGGAGGAGCTTATGACAAGCAGTGGTTGAAATAAATCTATCAAACATGGAGGAAAGATTAGTATCAGAATGAAAGCACCTTGTTTTTGCCAAATGGCTCGATCTTATACCCTTCACAGAGTCAATAAGTTGAGTTGTTCTATATTTGTGATATGATTAGCTGCTCTCTGGGTTAGAAAATCATAACTTTTTAATTTTCCTTTGGTTTTAATGCAAAAAAGAAGAGCCATGCTTTAAATATAAAATGTATCAACACTCTTTAATTGTTAATAAGATGGAGTGACTTGCTAAGCTATGCTAATGTGCTATCGCTAATCCTAGACAAATGCTGAACAGATTCTAAAAGTGTTAAATGCAACTTGTTAACGTTTTGGGTTTGGAGTAACACATTTTTTTCAATAATTGCTTAAATATTCCTTGTTCAAGTCTCTAGATACTTTCTTATTACAAACTCTAATTCTTTGCAGCCTTTGAGATCACATTTGTTTGTTTATGTTGACATTAAAATCACATGTTGATCAGTGTTTAGATGATCTTTTATTAGATTTCAATATTTTTTTTCATAGTTGTATTCACTACTTTCAAATAGCCCAAAGCTTTTTAGTTTAAAAATGCCATTGTGTGGTTTTTGGAATAAAATCCTTGATTTCTCTCATTTTACAGGAACCGTAGGTAGTAATTTGTTGAGTTTGATGTTGTTTTTGGTGTTTTGTTTTGGAGGTCTCAAGATTTGTACAGTTTGTCAATAACCATTCACTTTACGTAATGATTTTATATTATAAAATGTCAATAAAAACAATGTTGCGTTTTAGATTTGTTTTACCTTCTAGTTTTTTTTTTTATGAAAACCAGCTCAATTTGTGATCCATAAGTCTTTCAGTACATTATTCTTTTAATTATTATTGACAGTTGTATATATTATTACGGTGCATTGTTGCACCACCACTAAAATAACAATACATTACAAATAAATATATATATTTATAGTTCTATTATTTTTGAGGAAAGTATATAATGTTTTACCGTTATTTTCAAATTCTAACACACTTTTACTTGGAATAATAATATTTTCCTACTAATTAATCAAGATTTGATTACACGCCATCATGTTGATTAATGGGCAGTCAACAACGAATCTTTATCTTCACGCCTTTACAACTGGTTAAACTGGTCAGTCAGCAGGTTTGAACTGATAGCCAATCAGCGCGCTGAAACAATATCTAGCAGATATTTTATCCAATCAGCATCGAGGATGTTGGTGGATTATTTAGGCTTGACCAATCAGATGTCAGAGTTCTTTTATTGCGATGTTTGAATTTCAGTCAGAAAACGGTAAGCGCTGCGTTCAATCAGCAGACGAGAAATAAAGTAAAATACAGGTTCTTTAAAAGCAACCAGATTGCGTGAATAACATCAATAATCTGCGGCGCGAGGACAGAATGAGGAAGAGGTAAGAGAGAGTTAGTTCGAACTTTGTTAACCTTAACTGTTACCATTTTTTTCGCGGCTACTGTGTTTGCTAATAAGTTTTTAATCAGTTTTAATTTCTGTATGACTAAGTTTTTAAAGCATTAACATCGTTTACATTTTATTTCGCCTGTTCGAGGCAGTCTAGTTTAAAGTGTTTGAACTGTGTATCGGAAAAACTAAATTAAATGTCGTTGACCCAAACGTTACGTTGCTAAACCGCATAATGGCGTTTTTGCAAGAGAAAACTCAATTTTATTTACATAAATTCAAAGTGTTCGAATTGTATATGGCCGTTTTGAACCTTCTGGTCTATATGTATTAGTTAATCCGTTGTATGGTGGAAAGACCTGACTTAATAATGGTTTTTCTATGTTATGACATTTTATAATAGATTGTTTATAGTTTGCTATGCATTTTATAGTGGTTTTCTAGTTACTCAATGAGTGTCAAAATTTCTATAGCAGATGCATAACTTGATCGAAACACACTTTGTAAAACAATTTTAGACATCTGTCATTTTAAATATCGGAGTCAAGTTTCTGAGGCGTGAGATGTGTGTCTGACTGCTTTCAGTGAGATCCACGCTGCAGAGTCTGTATCTTATCTGAACAAGGCCCTTGGCGATCTGCAGGACATCTGGGAAGAGATTGGTATCCCAGAAGACCAAAGGCTTCAGCGCACAGATGCTGTCCACATGCATATCAAGGTTTGTTCAGCTCAGATAAAATCAGATCAGACAAAAAGCTCACCTAAAATTGCACACGACAGAAATCTCTTAAATCTGGGTTTCAAGGTCTTTAACTGAAAAGGCACCTGGCTGCAGGGTCTCTCTGCCCCTCACAGAGATTTGCTCCTAGTTATTTGAGAGCAGGAAACATTTGAAGGGAAAACAAACCTTCAGTGTTAACCAATGCGGTTTCATGCCATTCATTCATCTATGAGTTTGATTAGCTTCAAAATGCATAATTTAGGTCCCTTGAAATGCTCACAAGTAATCCTGACTTATGATGAAACGCATGTATTCTAACTGGTGGTGTAACTAATTACAAATGCTCAACTGTAATTGAGTAGTTTTTTCTCAGGAATTGTCATGTGTTTTTTAGTCGATATGTATTCTTTTACTTAAGAACATTTTCTAGTTCTGTATCTGTACTTCTAACTGCACTACTTTTTTTCAACCTGCCTTAACTACTTTATCATTTTTGTTGTACAGTGCTTGGCCACTATCCTGTCCAATCAAATCGTGTATAATTAAACAATCCACTAAAAAAAATCTAGTAAATGTAACCAATCCAATACAATTTTTTTTCTTCTATCATTTAAATTACCAGGAAAATAGTTGAAGGTTTATTTTTGTAGCATTAATTCTCCCTCATACTTTTTTTAAACTGTTTTGTGCCCTGTCACTTTTTCTCTCCTTTTCCCTATTTCGCTCTTGCGCCTCTTTTTCTCCCTCTCTGTATTACTATATCTTTCTTTTACTTTTTCTTTGCTCTTTAGGTCTCTCTTTACTTCCGCTCTCTCATTCTCCTGTATTTCTTTTTCTCACTATATCTCTCTATCTCACTTACGTTTTCTTTCAATCAATCTGACACTTCTATTTTCTCTTCCATCTGTCTTTCTTTTTCATGCCCTCTTTTGTTTCTCCATCACTCTCTCTTTTCGTTCTCTCTGTCTCTTTCTTCTCTTTTTATCTAAGATTAAAACACAAATTTATTAAATTATAATAACTATGAGCTTAAATGTTAACTTGAATATTGTTTTAAGAGATGTTATAAAATTATATTGGAAACAACTGATGTACCGGTAATTTGCATATGGTAAGAAAATGCTTTGAATCCTGTTGATTCCATGAGCTCATGTGCTTCCAGAACCTTCTGGATATGATGATCGCAGAGGAGGAAGGGTTAAAGAAGCGTTTGCTGACCAGTGTAGAAGCTTGCCGGAAACAACTGGACACTTTGTGTGATGAGCTTCAGGAGCTGGAATATCAGGTGATTCAGCATGAAAAAATTAATTTAATCTTCCTAAACATCTTTGCTGTTCAGGATTGTAACACTGCTTTGTGTGATTGTCTCATAAATGTGAGGACTGATTCAATTTGGTGGTAAAACCCTGTATGCTGACATTTTTGGTATTGTTGTAAGTTTAGCTTGCATAGACTAAAAATAATGTCATCGCCTGCTATCATTATGCTTGTGCACCAGGAAGAGGACGGCCTCACCATGCTTCAGCTGGAAAAGGACCTGCGCACACAGGTTAAGCTGCTAATGAAGGAGAAGGGCGTTCGGCAGACTGAACTCAAGTCTCTGATCCAGCTGGACCAAGATCTGTGTGATATCCTGTGTGAGGATGTCTTCCCCATCCATCCCGAAAGAGTACCTTCCAAGGAGCAGTTGCAGAGGTACAGGAAGCACATCAGCGATCGCAACCAAGAGAAGGTAACAAGGCTCTCTTTAACTTTGAATAATTCCTTTTCTGATCAAACAGTTCTGAAGTGCTGCAGCGTGTTCTGGTTATGTTAATAAACAATGTAGTTGAATGTTCATGGGTAATTTGCTTGTGTTCTGGCAGGATCGTCGTCATGCGGAGTTTGTGGAAATGAAGCGTCAGATCACTGTGTTGATGGAGGACTTGGAGCAGAATCCAGACAGTACTTTTGAGAAAGATGCTGTGTGTGAGGATGAGGATGCCTTCTGCCTCTCTCTGGAAAACCTCAGCTCTCTCAAAGTCTTACTGGAGCAGGTATGTTGCCCAGTTAAAGCAAATACAAGCAAATTACCTTTGAGTTATACAACACCCTTTTACCATTTAAAGATGGCTCCAATCATAATGACTTTGTGAGATTCTGGCTCTTAAATTGATTTTACAGACGTCGTGTTCTCTTTCCACACAACAACAACAACAGCAGCAGTTGAAGACAAAAGTATTTGCACCCCATGCTGGAATACAGCACGGAAATGCTTTGACATTTCCAATTACTTTTCTTTTAGTATAGTAGATGTTTAAATGAAAGGATTGCAAAAGTAAGCACTGCTAGGGTCTATATTATTTGACCTCTTAATCCTCCGTATTTGTGAACAGTTGAGTTTTGAATTAAGTAGGAATGACCCGATTCACGTATTGTTAGATTTAGATTTCAAATATAATGCGTAGGTTTCAAAAGGGTTATCAGCTTTGATGGTTTGGGTTTTAATGATTCATAATTTGCAAAGTAATTTAAATATAAAACTAAACTGAAGGACAGTTGTGCGTTATCTCACTTTCAGACTCCAAATTGGTGCCATCTAGTGGTAAAAAGAAGGTATAACCCTTTGATGTAAAAGACCTGTGATGTGGCTTGTGTTCAAATTACTGCCAGAAAAGGTTCTTGGAATGGTGTATAAGGTTTAGGAAAGGTTCGCCTGGTTTCTTGATGCAATTTTCACATGGTTTTGACCTTGTCTTTGCTTTTTTGCAAGATTTATGGGCTTTCTTTTGTTCTCGACATTTTAGAATTTTGTTTTAAAATGTAAAAACTGTTCTCAGTTTTTGAGATTTTTTGCAGCAAAGAAATGGCACAATATAATTATCAATATATTGTTATTATTATTTTTTTAAATAACATACACTGGTATTATGACGGACGAAATAAATTATTTTGGATTTGAGGAAAAATAATTGTTAATGCTCAAAAAGAGCCAATTAAGTGTTTTGAACTGTAGCGAGAAGCATCATCGAGATCAAGTTTAAAGAGGAGAACAAGACGAGCAGAGGCATGAAGCAAAATGTGTCAAAGACTTTGTAAAAAAAACTAGTGAGGAAGGTTCTTGAAGTGTCTGAAATTTGAACTTATCAAAGTCTGGAATTGATGTCTCCACAAAGACGGTAACTAAAGCTTGAACAAAAACGATCCGTGCAGTTGCAGACCAGGATACTCTAAGCCTTTCTAATGACAAACTGAGGAAAAGCTGTTCATACTGGAAATGTGACTTTGATCAAATGAGACAAAACTTTTTGGACATTGAGATGTTGCCTGTTCTAGAAAGAACTGAAAGGACTTTAAACCTAATAACACCATTCACACAGTTAAGCACTGTGGTGGGAGTGTAATACTGTAAGGAAATTAGTGCATTTGGTGCTGGAAATCTCATTGGTTATTAGTAAATCCTTGATGGCTTTTGATAATTATACGCCCACTTTTAATTTGGTTATTTAACCTTATTTTAATTGTCGAAATTCAGCTGGAGACGAGTAAGGCTAAAATTGAAGCCCTGAGTGTCTCCACCCGTGCTCGTATTGAGGAGCTCTGGGAGATGTTGCAGATTCCTGAGGAAGAAAGAGAAGGTCTGATGGAGAACACCCACATGAGCACAAAGAGTCGACTGAACGCAGTAAGTTTTCCCTCCTGTCTCTAAAGTAGGTCGTGTTTTGATCAAACGCTGTTCATGCTGCTCCCCTCTCAGCTGCAGGCAGCGCTTCAGCGACTGGAGCAGCTGAAGAAGAAAAACATTGCACGTGTCATTCATGCCATCCGCTCAGAGATTTCCAGGTTTTGGGAGAGATGCTACTATAGCCCGGAGCAGAGAAGATCCTTTGTTCCATACTACAGTGGTAAGAGGCTGATTAATACTTTACTTACAATCTCAAAAACAGTTTGGTTTTATCACATGTTGTATACTTCTACAGTCAAATATGTATTATACAGGCAAATACTCTTTGAATAACAATCTTAACTGCACAGACGTGCCACTTTGAAAGCACAATATTACACTAGTAACACGCATTGCTTTCACGTATTGATGCCTTGTTCTGCTGGCTCGAAGTTTGGCTCTAAAATTTTCTTACATTATCTTTACATTTTATAAAAACACAGAATAGTTTTGATCGTTTACCCTGACTTTAGTTTAGTCAGTGAACATTCATATAAAACAAATTTCCATGACCCTTCCAATTCTCATTCCAAAACACACCTTTAAGCTGTACATTGTTCAAAATCACTTTTTCGCTCTTATTTTTCGGTTTAATTTGAATTGACCCTTTTTTTGTCTTAAATAGAGCCCCCCCCCACCCCAATTTCACATATTCTAATGTGAGTACCGGTAGTTCAGGATGTGATTCTTGTTTACACTACACAGGGCTCTAGACTAACTTTTTGCACTGGTGCGCCTAAATTTTTTTCTTAGGTGCACCAGCACAAAAGTTAGGTGCAACCAAATTTTCAACAGCATCACATTTAACACCGCATTTTCACAAGTTCACTTTATTTATTTATTTATTTATTTATTCATTTTTTTTAAACCACTGTCCATATAGACAATATTGACTTGTAAATGATTTACTAATAACCTGGTCAATATAAAGTTCTTTATTTGAAGCACAATTCTACAAGAAAGGTAACTAATGCTTACTGAAAAGGTGTATAAAGTGCTTTACTAAGCTGAAATTTAGATGAAAATATTTTTTTTGTTTTCATTTTTAAACATCAGAATATTATGGTTGATGCAGTAACGAGACGGTAGGCATATTATTGACATAGGCTCCATAACATGACATGGCTTACCTTGGGCATGAGCATGCTCGACCTCAATGTGTTCAATAATATATTCACTGGTCTTCCTTTCCGCAAGATATGACTGTACACAATGATGCATTCCTTTGTGGCGATATATGTGTCTCCGTCGATCAGGAATTCCATGTACGCACTGTTCACAATTTGCACAGATGTCTTTTTTTTTTCAATGTATCTGCGATGACTACTATAAATTGGGTGCGCGCGACATCATTGCTGTACGTCGGGTTAACGTTCAAGCCATTTTTCTTCATAAGAATTATTTCGGACTTGAATTTTGTGAAGGGGAGTTCTTCTTTTGCAATATTGTAGGCAACGTAAAACTTAATTCTCATCTCGGCCTCGGCTGATGATCTGTTTGCTGCTGCCTGCCGCTGAAAGGCAGCGGGGAGAGGAGACACTTGAGCGGTGCATTTATCACGGCATGTTATGTGTTTTATAGAAAAATTCTGAAGTTTATAGTTTCAATTCTAAATGTATTAGAGCCAGTCACAGGGGAGGTTGATGGCTCCGTGTCAGAGCATTGGTTATGATTTTCACGATCAGGCCCTAACTTATCTTTCTTAATGAAAAATCTGTCAATCGTTCTTTTCATATTCTCTCGTAATCCGCGGCTACATCCACTGTTTACCTGATGGACTCACCTCTCTCTGTCTGACTGCATCACAAGCATTTTCAAACGTACGTTCACACACATACAGGAATATCTGGACCACGGCCAATCAGAGGGGGGGTGGGGCGGGATACGCTCTTCACTATCTCTGATTGGTTTAGACCACGATATGGGCTTAATGTGTGTCTGTTGTTGAACAACAGGGAGACTCGCAGAGTTTCGTTTTTTCCCCCTCGAACGACGGGTCGCACCGGTGCAACCTTTTATTTTTTTTTTTTTGTCGCACCATTGAGAAATTGGTCGCACTCTAGAGCCCTGCTACATAATGTTTACGGTAGTTTCAATTCAGAATTTACAGAATTGTCTCAAATTCCGATCACATAATTTTCATTGTCCTGTTTTGATTAAGAGATTCAGCGAATATAGTTAACTTTATTTTGATTAAATTATTTTTTGACTATTGGAGTATGGATACATTACAAATAATGTTTGTTAAATATTGTTTGTTTTTATTTCATACCTAAAGCAAACGCATTCAGATTTGTGAATGTCAAAATTAGGGATGTGTAAATCAATCGGTTATCTGAAGGATAATTCCAATTTAAAGGAATTATTTAGAAAAAATATATATATATATTTTTTCTATTCAAAATAAAAGTATGGCTTTTTAATTTTGCATGCACTGAATTCACAAAAGTTTTGAGTCAATCCAGACCTTGACTTTACAATCTTATGAGTTTTGATTTCAGTTTTATTACAGCACTGCTTTTATTATTTCAGGACATTTAAACAATTAAATACAAATGATAACTCACATTTTAATGTTTATTTAGTTTTCTCTCATGTTAGGGAAGCTCATTTGAATGTTAAAGTACAGTGTTCAGTTTAATGCATGTGGATTGATGTTTTTAAGATGATCTCGACGATGAGGTGCTGCAGGAACATGAGCGGGAGCTGGAACGACTGAAGCAGGATTACACTGATCACCAAGAGCTGTATGATGCCGTTTCCAACTGGACCAGCAACTGGTCTCTCTATCAGGAGCTGGAGGTAATGCAGCACATTATTATTTATTTTTAATATCGTTGAAATAAAATTTAAACAAAATTGATAAAGTATTATTACTATTTTTCTTGTACCCAGACTAATTTTTTTGAAGTGAGTTACTCCTGATCCCGTCCATTTGTTTTAATTGTTATGCTACTTAACCTCTTAAGCCCGAGAGTCCCCGGTACCGGGGACATGCCCCCTTGTGCGTTACATTTTCACTCATAGCTCACGAACCCTGAGAATAACCCACACATATTAAATACTGTTGTGTTCAGCGGAAACTCCTCTAAAAACGTTTCTAATTCAATTTCATATCCGTTAACCACAGCTCGAACGCCATGCAAATAAACAACATATCCGGAGTATAATTCATGACCAAGTTTTTGTTTCTGTGCGATATGTATCCACAATATAAACGGAAACACCAAACCATGGCATCAAATGAAAGCTAACAACCAGCTGAATCCAGCGATATGCAACTCATTTACATTGCATGAAGTATTTCAGAGCAGGGAGCGAAAGTTCCCCGAAAAAAACGCCAGCAAAAACAAAGCAAGCATGTAAATCTTGTCTTTCCTTTGCCGTTTTTTCAACAAAAGTTATTTCCATAGCGATAAAAGTCCGTTTGTTGTTATGTCCGGTCGATAGCTTCGCGAAAACTCCATTTTGTATTTTTTCTGTTGCTCCGTGGCCTCATGACGTCACCAAATATGGAATGACTCCCCGTGCGTAAGAGGTGGTCTCTCCATGCTGCGCGTCGTGTGATTCGTCGGCGATGCAGTCCGTCTCAAAATGGTTGTCATCATTGGCTGCCTCAGAATCAGAGCTTTCCAGCGATATATAGAGCTCCCGAATTGGACAGATGGTCGGGGGGTAGGGACACGCAGAAACTCAACGTCGAAAGCGTTTGTGAATGAAAGGTTCCCAAAAGCGCAGCAAGATGGGGTAAATGAGCTCCCACCCCCCTTTTACAGCGTTTCTTTAGGAGTTTTTTTGCTGAAATCATGTCCCGTAAGCAAGAAAAGACCATGAACGTAGCGGAAGCTTTGGACAAGATTTTTCCCATATTTCAATTATTGTGCCAAACTATGCCCAAATGGATTACGCCTGAACTTTGTTCAATCAAAACCTGTACAGAATATTAGTTTCTTGTAGTATGAACACCAAACTTGCTACAGATGTTCTTGACATGTAGTGGTTATAATTGATTGTGTTTATTTGCTTCGTTATAAGTAAAATAAGGAGATATTGGGGGAAACATGTGTTTTTTTTTTTTAGGCGGAGTTCATTTTTTGGCCATTCCAACATCAATTACTCTTACCCTGTGTTCTTGACTGTCAAATTAACTCATCCACACCACCCCCCAAGAACCTATCTTCATTTTGATACCAAGATTTGCAGTTTAGGCCTTGTAAAAGCTGAGAAATGCCTTAAAAAGTAAAAGTATAGGATTTTCGGAAAATAGGCCTCAGGGCTTAAGAGGTTAAAATGCCTAGAAACTAAATTCATGTCTGTCATACATTTCAGCCATTTTTAACTGAATGGTAAAACTCTTCGTTTAGAACTTTTATTTATTGTCGGGAAGGGGCTCAGACTCTGGTCGCCTAATGTGTAAACCTACAAGAGTTTGTTGCGTTTGATTCATAACGCCAGTGTTCTCTTTCTGCAGAAAAAAGCTACAGATCCTTCTCGGTTCAACAACAGAGGAGGCAACCTGTTAAAGGAGGAAAAGCAGAGAGCAGATCTGCAGAAAAGTTTGCCCAAGGTTTGAGTTCTGTAAAAAAAAAAAAAAACGGATTGATCTAAATGTATCTAATGCTTAAGGGTCTTTCTCTATGAGCAGCTGGAGAAGAGTTTGAAGGCTCAGATCGACCAATGGGAGGCGACACATTGTAAAGAGTTTCGTGTGAATGAACAACCGTTCATGCAGTATGTGGAGGAGCAATGGAGTCACCACCGCATGCAGAAAGAGATGGAAAAACAAGAACGGGTATGAACTGTCAAACCAACTTAAAATAGTCTTGATTCAGTGTTTCCCCTAGGATCATGGCCTTGGGAGGGGGGGTGGGGTTGTGGTGTTATGGGTGGTGTGGCAAAACACTCACACAAACACTTAATAGTGTTTATATGTTTCTTTTAATTGCAGTATACCAATATATTATAATGTCTGAACAATTACTGTACAAGAACTAAACAACTGTACACTGAACTAAACACTAAACATCAGATTTATTTTAATATGTTAATTATTCACAAAGTGTGCAGCTTTTGTCACTGCAGTGCATCTTTCTGGGCTTCTGAAAGAACATTTCCAGAGCATCTTGGTATGGATAGTCTGAAACTTCTGGCCCATTTATTGAGATCCGCATGCAGGCTGCAAGATGGTCCCCTTGCAGCCTATTGCGAATTTAGTTTAATAAAAGAAAAAAGCAAAGACCTGTTATTATAAATTACTTCTGTCGTTATTCGACGAAAATAAAATAAAATTAACTTGACCTTCAAGGGGGGCAGGGGGTGCCGTTGGGGGGGCGGAGCGCCCCCCTAATATAATGGTAGGTGAAACACTGTGATTTGAAGCTACTGAATGATGATTTTTATTTATTTATTTTTTTTTTTATTAAAATTTCAATGCAACATGTGATTGTGATTAACAACCTCCAAAACCCATTATCCATGGGCATGAAGTAGGCAAATGATCCAGCTTGTCAATAGACATGTGACAAGTGATTCTATGCAATATTAATGGGTTATGAATTGGCCTTACTGTTCATGCATATAATGATTTTTTTTTTTTTTTTTTTTGTACATAATCATTGTTTATTTGAATAAATACACGCTTGTTTTTGGATTTTAAATCCTACCCTCAGTTATCGGAAGTGGATGGGTGACCCCCTTGGCTAACTTTGACACACACAGCATATTTAAAATATGCATGACATTCTTGTCTAATACTCTTGTACAAAACGGTGAAAAAAAAAAAATGTGTGTGTTCAAGTAATTGGAAAGAAAAATAAGTTTTTAAATAATTTGTAAGAGGCATTACCATTCTGTGGCATGTCATTGTTATTTTTACAATTAAGGTTCGGCTTTACTACACAATATTTTCTCTTAATATTCCAGAATTTTAGCCACACTAAAACATTACTTATTTTATTATGGATACAGTGATCAGTGAGTTACGTATATGCGATACAAGCATGATTGAGGAAAGGAGAGAGAGTAACAGCGTTCAGCAACAGAAATTTTCCTTTAAACATTCTTGGATAACAAAAGCAATCTAGCTTCAAACATTTATGAGTTTTCCACATCAATATGGTATGATTTGCCTTTTAAAAACATCAAACAACATAAGTGTTTATTTATTTTGCTTTTAGATCCATGTTGTTTCTTATGGCAAGAGCTCTTGTTCCTTTTTTGACAAATCTTCTCCATGGAGCTGTACAACCTAGAACAGAGCATCTTCTTTTGTTCATATTAAAAAAAAAAACATTTTGATTTATTGTACTATTTGCTCTTGCATCCTGCACTATTGGTTTCTCTGTTTCGCTAGCTCATCTGATCGTCATAGTCATTACTGCTATTTTGCTTTGCAGCAAATGAAGAAAATCAAGCAGACAGAGGAAGATCTGCTTTATGGCACCATCATCAGAACCCCCACAAAGCGGAGACTCGCTGGAACTCTGACACCATGCAAAACACCCAAGGTATTGACCAAAGTTATTTTATAGTTACTCCAAATTCAACCCTATTTGTTTTTGTTTCAGATCTCAATAAATGCATATAAAAAGTTTTTTTTCTTTCTGTTTTTAAAGCTGGTGTCCACTTCCAGTATTTGTAGCTCCACCCCCAACAGCACACTGCGCTCCATGTGCTCCTCCCCATCCATGAAGCCACCTCTTTCCACAAGCAAGGTTGGCTATGGTGCTTATTATTTGCAATTTGTTGGCCCATGAAATTGAGACACTTTCCAGGCATGGTTTGAAAAACGTATTTAAATTGACTTGAAATGCGTTTTCTATTAGTTAAGTGTCAGAACACCGGGTCGTACTCGAACCCCCCGAGGCTTGGAGAGGAACAAGGAGAACATTTCCCATCTGAGCGGAGCTTTGCGAACAATGGCTTCCACTCCTGGCAGACATTACTCCATCACATCTGTGGCCTCTTCCTACTCTGAGTTTGCGGTGAGTTCAGTGAATGCTTCACTCGCGCACACAGGAAGTAGATGCAGTCGCGTGATTTCCATGTACTTGTTCTGCCTTCTGTTGTAGAAGGATTCTGACTCTACCGCAGCCTCCAGGTCTGTACGATAAAATAATCACTAACACACTCTCTTGTCTAACCCGACTAATGGAGGACACTTCGGAAATATACTTTAAAGGCTTAAAAGAGCCGTTGCTTTACCAAATCTAATCAGTTCTTGCCTTCCCTGGTATTGCAACCCGCAATCTTGGCGTAGCTTGTAGCATTCTTCTGGGAACACTCAACTTTTAATTTGTGTACTGCACAAAAGTTTCTAAAGACTTCCTCTTTTTCCTGCAGTGACCCTTAACACTCGCCCAAAAAACAGTGAGCTTTGTGTGGTGTACTACTATTACGACATAAAAAAAAAATGCAAGAATATCCTTCCAAAGTTCAATAAACAATAGTTTCTAAATAGCAGCTCAAATGTGTAACAGAAGAGCCAGTTTGTGCACAAACGTTGAGGTTTGCTTGTAAATCTGGTGTTTAAAAGTTTTATAAGCAAAACGGAATGGTTGCCAAGGTATAATTTCTGGTTGCTATGGAGGAATCAGTGACCAGATGCTAAGTTTTCCATGCCAATATCTGTAATATAAACCAACCCCCATGTTTCTATGATTCTTTTAGCATTTTGCAACTTGTGTGTTTGATCACAAACAGGATGAACTTTGTAATAATAGTCTCACTCAGATCATGCTATTTTATGGTCATGAATTCAAAATTAACTCTACTGGAAGTTTTTGTGGCTCAAATATTTGGCAACCCCATGCTTCCTCACACACTGAATTAAAAACCGCAGTTCCTTTCTCGATTAAACTGCTGTGTTACTGCCTCGAAAATAGTCAGGTGCAACTATTGTACAGATTCTGTGAAACTATAGAAAGCACTCTTCATCCTTTATTCTAATGAACCTCTACTGAATGGCCGAGCATGAAGCAGTGTTGGATGGTTGACCGCTCTAACGCTTTTCACTAATGCCATTCATGCTCAACAGAATAGATTGCAATCAGTTCACATTTTATTTCAATCTGTTTTTTACTGTTCACGTTTGGGTTCATACCTGTAAAAGTGAGTGCGAGAGGCGAGGAAAAACAAAACAAAAACATGCAAATGGAAATTTTCACCTCGATTGTATTTATTTTTTTGCAGTTGGTCAATTTTATTGTGTATTGTGACCGGTGTATGAGGGAGTCACGTTTCATCCCCACGGCACTTGGCAGATCATGTAGCTGCCATTTTTATTGTTATTATTTTACTTCAATGTTTATGTACAGGTCACAATATCAAGAAGAAAATGGCACTATACACCAACTTTAAGCATGAAATGTCACTTATATTAATTACCTCATGGTTGATGTGCAGCGTTAAGACTGGTTGTCCATTGAGATGCTCTGGAGCTACCAAATGAACAGAAAACGTGAAAGAGGAGGAATCTTCATTCGCTGGAATAATGAATATCACAGTTTGCCTCATGAAGTGTACTGTATTAAGAATGAAAGCAAGGCTCCAGTGGGAAAAAACCTGGAAGAACAGGTAAAAATGAAAAACCTTGACATTAATGTCTAACTTGGAGTTGATGTGAAAATTTTCAATCGTGAATGTTGAAAACCGGGCCGAAAATAAAGGTTTTTCTAGCTTTTCTTCTGCTCGGCTTCGTACCATCGTAGCCTTGCTTTCATTCTTGAAATAAACTTATATGACTTGGCTCTATTATGATCTGGGTCGATTGCTCCACAAATTTTTTTTTTTTTTTATTGTATTTTATGTAGTTAATATAAACTTTTAAAATCATGATTCGGTCACACAGTCTTCGGTATAGACCGGCGAGTGTCTATGTAGCTTTTGCAGTGCCCTCTTGTGTTGTGGTGCTGTTCTGTGGCCATCAATGAGTCGTGAAACCCTGGAGGCAAACATTAGTACAGTATGTATTGAGGGTAGATAATTTCATTGTCTGGGAATTTTTATTTAAATCAAATCTTCTTCATTTATAGTTTTAAAACCAGTGGTTTAAAACTGGACCGTTATTCAGCCATTTCTCAGAAATATTCATAAGACTCTTTGCTGGTCCAATGAAAAGAGGCAGTTTCTTTATAATTCGCCATTAGCACATGATGAGTTCTACTGACTGTCCCGTCAAACTGTGAGGACACACGTTGTCAGTCAGGAATTATTTATCGATAACGTGATCTGCTTTATTTGATCAAATTCTTTGTTTTGCCAACAGCGGGAGCTCTCAAGCGCCTCTAAATCCAGCGTCAAGACTGGATTTCTGAACTCCACTGTCACACAGAGATCTGATGGACATCGATGAAGACAAAAAAAGCTTTGTTTGAAACCCAATGAATGTATATCACTTTAAACTTGTAAAGATTTTAGCTCTGCCTTTTTATTCTTTTTCACCCAATTAGTTTTCCCTTTATTTAACATTCCCTGTGAACAAATCGTTTTCTGTCTTTGAGCGCGTTTCATGTTTAGTTTTTCTAAAAACTTTCATAAGGCTGATCGTAGGACACGTAGATGGATTTTATATGAAATCAGGAAGGCATTTTGAGTATTTATCCTGATTATTTGCACTGTAATGCTAAGAATATTTGGTATCACTCCTCTGAACTTGCTGTAACCATCTTGGTTGGCATTCTGTAAATAAATCTTTTCATGGGGTCTGAGTGTAGGTAGTTTCATTTATTTTTACCAAAGAGAGTGGAAGGGGGCCTTATTTGCACGTTACTTGGTTTCAGGTGCTATACTGTGTAAATTCAAAAATAAAGAAATAGTTTACCATTAGGGTTGGATCTGAATCTAAACGCATTATATATATTTTTTTTAACTAGCTAACATTTACTCTATTTTTTAAAATCCTGCCTAAATGGTAATGGTAGAGTATTTAAAAATAGATTGCTAAATGAGCTAGGTTCTTTTAATATTGAGAGGTTTGTTTGGCACAAGTGTAAATATCGGCTGTCAGTAATCGCACACACTGCTTTAAAAGGGAACTCTTTATCTTCTAATTGTTCAAAAAATAGGTAAGTGACTATTGTATTTATGTAACATGTTACATTAATCAATTGTAAATTCCCATCCTCGTCTTAAGTGATCCCTATTTACTACTAATTATACAAATAAAGCTGTGATTTGTTGACTTGGTTTGCCATTTTAGCAATTTGATTATTATTTTTCCAATACTAGGTGAGTTGTCTCAATATTCAATGAAGATGAAGTGGTCCTGTTCAGCCATATCCTTCTGTGTTTGTGTCTGAGTGGTGCGTGTTGGTGCTGAAGTTGCATTGCAGGGGTGGGACTCCTGCATTCAGATCTTCATCATGCGCAAAGGAAAACCCAGACTGACTTCAGATCTGACCGAAACGCGCTCACACGTGTACCCGATGCTCTAATACACGTTAATTGATGGACGACGGAGAGTGTGAGCAGCTGAGGGGGAAACGGACACTGATGAAGGTATGAACGCTCATTTATCTGCTTAACGCGCGAAAAGCTACTCACGTAAAATGTGTCAGTTTTGATAGTCTTATGTGAGTTTGTATAGGATATAATAGCGCCTTTTTAAAATTGTGCCGCCTCCTTACAATTCGGAAAGGCGAATATTAATTATTTTCAAATTTATTAGGTTCTTAAGGGACTGGAAGTTCCGGCCCGTTTGGCGTACTGATGCAGTGCGCGTGCCCGCGGCTCTGGTGGTTGTCATGGCGATTCTGTTGGCCCCTCCTTCAGTTGGGATATTAATTTAACGTGAACTCCCTAGGGTCAAATCAAACTCAGCGGCCCGCGAACAACAGCTGGGGGACGGTACTGTTTGTTTGTGTTGCGCTGTCCTGTCACTGGATAAAACGCTCTGAACGTGTTGTTTGTCACGATATTTCTGTTGTGAGTTATCTTTGACCATTTTGCCAACTTTTTACGTGTACTGTGGTCTACCTCGTGTTCCATTAATCACTACGTTATGTTTAAACAATAAACTTAACATTTATCTAGATAATATTTTATAAATTCTTAAAATACACCATTATAAATTGTCTAATTAAACTTGAATAACACAGCGCTTACTTATGCCATATTTACCATTTTTTTGGTGTCGTCACATCCGGTTGGATCGCGGCACAGCGGCCATTTTGTTTCAAATTTTTTATAACTTTGTTTCTATTCTTAGTTTTCATCAGGACTCACCCTTGAATTGTGGCGTTAAATATTTACAAAATACTAAAAATTGAAACTAAACAACGATTTCTAATCACAATAAACCCCTATAATTAAATTACTTTGTTTCTATCGGTTGGTGTTTAATGACATCACACTACAAATATGGTGTATGCGATGATGTCACTCCTATTGGTTGGTATAACCTATTGTTGCTTCACTCGCCACGGCTCCTTCACTGAGCTTAATGTTAAACAAATGGTAAAATTATTATGTAAACATTAGTGTAAACATTTTGAGGTTATTCTATTCATTACATGCTTAATTAAGAAGAATTGGACTTATTTGTGATTCCAATGATGTACTAGATGAGCAGCTTTCTCTGCACATACATATTTGGCCAGATACTGGAATTCCTGACATTTATTTGTTCTTTATTTCAACACCGGAAAAGTAAAAAAAAAAAAGTTTAAATCCCTTCAAACTTAAAAATCCCTGTTTTCACAAGGACCAGGTACATGTAGACCAGGCTTTAAGGACCTATATGAGATTAGTAGCCGAGCAAAACTTATTGCTGAGCCTAATTCTGAGGTGGCTAAGAAGGACATAGATGGCTCTAAATGTATTTGAGCCAAGGTTTACAAACTAGAAGTGAGAGGGCCAGCCTAATGGGAATTGGTTGAGTTCCACAGTCGGGGGTCCACTGTCACAATTATAGAACAAGGAGCATTATCCCTGAAGATGTCCTTAGAGCTCATGCTAGCTCTGTAAGCATAAAATTAGCCAAAATAAACTTCAGAATGCCATTAAACACTATGTTTAAGTATGAACATGCTAAATGTCAAACTAAGAGTTTTGGGAGTTTTTGTTAACCAAAACATTGCTGTTTTTTTGTATCCTCCAAGATAAAGTTTCCAGGAATCTGAATGAAACGTATTTTAACAACTTTCCCTTGTTTAAAACCTATTTTGCTTTTAATAATTTGTGGTTGTATAGCTGTAACAGGTCAGAACTACTTTATACATCTGTTGGATTACAATTTCAAGCAAAGCCCAGAGAGATTTATAATATTTTATTCATGGGGACACAATCACTTTTAGATATATGCACAACCATGATGAGTGTGCAACTGCTTTTTGGTCCTGCAGGCGTCTTCTGGATGGTGCTGATGTGGTTCTGCGAAAGTGTTATTACAAGTCATTTTGGAGATTAAACACAGCTTGATTTATTAGCATTAGCATGCGCAGAGCTGACTATGCACACTCCGATCTAGGCCAGTATTTCACTTCTGAGAAACCATCATCTTAGTGATCAGAGCTTGATTAGCTTTATCGTGTAGTTCCAGCGTCAGAGATTCCGGCCTCTGGTGTTTTGCAGCTTTAAGAAAAAGTTTTTTTTTCATTCTAAAGGTTAACACTCTTAATTTACACTCTAAATTACTAATTAATTTCTAACTAATTACTAACTACTCAAACAAATCAGTACAGGGAGGTAAGCTGTGGAATAAAATCTATTTAGAGAGACTCAGAACTAAGTGTGCTCTTCATAGGACACATTAAAAAATTTTGATTCTGTTTTTAGTAGCTTTAGTAGTGTATTTGAAGACAACAAAGTATCCAAACACTATGTATTTTGTGTCATCCTAAAGGCTAGAATTCTTAACTTCTTCTCCTTTCGGCTGTTCCCAGTTTAGGGGTCGCCACAGCGAATCATCCTTTTCCACCTAACTCTGTCCTCAGTATCCTCTACTCTTGCACCAACTACCTTCATGTCCTCTTTCAGCACATCCATATATCTTGTCTTTGGTCTTCCTCTTGACCTCTTGCCTGGCATCTCCATCTCCAACATCCTTCTACCAATATAACCACTATCCCTCCTCTGCACATGTCCAAACCATCTCAACCTGGCCTCTCTGACTTTGTCTCCAAAACAACCAACCTGAGCTGTCCCTCTGATGTGCTCGTTCCTAATCTTGTCCATCCTCGTCACTCCTAAACTGAACCTCAACATCCTCATCTCTGCTACTTCCATCTCTGTCTCTTGTCTCTTCCTCACTGCCACAGTCTCCAACCCATACATCATAGCTGGTCTCACTACTGTTCTGTACACCTTTCCTTTGATTCTTGCTGACACTCTTCTGTCACACAACACCCCTGACACTTTTCTCCACCCACTCCAACCTGCCTGCACTCGTCTCTTCACCTCTTTTCCACACTCCCCGTCACACTGGACTGTTGACCCCAAATACCTAAACTCCTGCACCTTCTTGACCTCAGCCCCCTGTAACCTCACTGTTCTATTTCCCTCCCTCTCGTTCAAACACATGTATTCTGTCTTGCTGCGACTGACTTTCATTCCTCTTCTTTCTAGAGCTGACCTCCAACTTTCCAGGTTTTCGGTAGAATTCTTAACAATTTCCAAAATACTCTACAAACCAATGCAATCAAATCAGTGCAGGAAGAAAAATCTGCACTGACAACATGATTCAGAGGTTCAGTACTAAGCTCACAGCAAACATTATAATTCAGCCTAGATATCTAATTTAAAGGTAGTAGATGACAAATGTAGACATGGTGTGAGATAATTAAGGAGCATAAGAAAAAGAGAAGTAGAGCGAGAGGTACTTAATACTTACAAATGATAGAAAGAACGAAAAAAAAATACATGGCTGAGAATATCCCACACACAAAAATGTACACAAGAGAACACGACAAATCAAACTTAGGAAAAGGAGCATTCAAATCTAAGAAGTACAAGTGTCCCATTTAAATTTGAGATCGAAATGTTAAAGTTATACTTCGGATTTGTGTCCAACTTGACTCAGAGCTGAAGAAGTAAAATGTTGAAATATAGAAATCTATTTCTGACAGATATTTAAAAATGTGCTTTTATCAATTTATAATAATGATTTAATAGCTGGATATTTCATGCTATTTATTTAAACCTTTATTTCTGTGGTTTTAAATCAATTATTGGAACGACTTGAGGTTGAATAATTGTGAAAAAAAAAGGGTAATTGAATTTTTTTCTGTTGACTTTCTCTTAAGTAATCAACCTCCTTGGAACCACATCAATCTTAATTCACTAATGGAATTCATAGAGGGGGATGGGGGGGCGGGTTTGCGCATCATCAGCGTTTCGTTCAATCCTAAAAACCAGACAAAAGCTAGCTTGGGATCTTAGCTCAGAGATTCAGAAAGATGAAGAGCGAGCCGTTAGGGAAATTATTTTTGGATCAGTGTCCAGACAGGATCACAGTGTGTGCGTGTGGGTCCATCTGCGATCAGTAGCGACTGAGCGTGGGCTGTTGCACAAACACACTAGAGCTGCTGATGTCTCTTCAACACATATTCATTATATTTTTCCTTTCCCAGTAGAGGTGTTAAACATGTTTTAATTGGGGTGTTGTCATAATCTTCCTCTGAAGCTCCCAGTGCTCTTTCATCTGATTACCCAGAATTCTCAGCATGACTCACCGCAAACACACCTCTCACTTTTTCTCACATTAGTCTTGGGTTACAGTTTCCTTTTGGAATCCTTGAGGCTTCTGTAACTTTAAAATTGTTCACCATGGCAACCATAACTTCAGATATACTGCAGTTCTGTCTGTAAACTTGTGATTAATCACCAACTTTTAGATAGATTTGATAAACAAAAGCTTACTTTTCTGAGTAGGGGTTGAACTGCTTGATCAGTAATAACTACGGTGTTAAAAATAGTCGAGACTACATTTTTATAGGTCTCAGAATTGCAGTACCTACAGCGGGGAAAATAAGTATTAAACACGTCAACATTTCTCTCAAAAAACATATTTCTAATTGAGCTATTGACATGAAATTTTCACCAGATGTCGGCATCAACCCTGGTAATGCATACATAGAAAGAAATCCAAACATTTATGTCCATAGATGAAGCTATGTGTAATTAAGTGAAATGGCACAGGGAATAAGTATTGAACACATGAAGAACAGGAGGGGTAAAAAGGTCTGGAGTTTGTCTGTATTCAGAAGATTAACCTGCCCCCTATTAGTGCAGAGTAATAACAGCTGGTATAGTCCTGATTGATGCCTTTTGAAAAGGTTTCTCACCAGCAAGGTGTTAGACAAGAAGCATTGCATGATGGGTAAAAGCAAAGAGCTGTTCAAAGACCTACGCAACCTTATTGTTGTAAAACACACTGAAGGCATTGGTTACAGGCGCATTTCCAAACATCTGAAAGTACCAGTGAGTACCATTGGGGCCATCATCCGGAAGTGGAAAGAACACGGCATTACCATAAACCAGCCACGGCCAAGTGCTCCTCGCAAGATTTCAGACAGAGGTGTCAGAACAATCATCAGAAGGGTTCTCCAACAGCCTAGGACCACTCGTGGTGAGCTTCAGAAGGATCTGGAATCAGCAGGTACCGTTGTTTCAAAGGAAACAATAAGTAATGCACTCAACCGCCATGGCCTCCATGCACGCACACCACCCAAGACTCCATTTTTGAAGAAGAAGCATGTTGAAGCTCGTTTGGAGTTTGCGACACAACAATTGGATAAACCCATGACATTCTGGTAGAAGATACTCTGGTCAGATGAGACCAAAATTTAACTCTTCGGATGTCATAAGACACAACATGTTTAGAGGAAAAATGGTACCGCACATCACCCCCAAAACAGCATCATACCAACAGTCAAGTTTGGAGGTGGGAGCATCATGGCGTGGGGCTGTTTTTCAGCATGTGGTACTGGTAGACTTCATATCATTGAAGGATGACTGGAGAAAAGTATCGAGACATCCTTGATCAGAATCTGCCAGGCTGCTGAAGTTGAAAAGAGGGTGGATCTTTCAGCAAGACAACGATCCCAAGCACACAGCCAAGGTAACACTCAACTGGTTGAAGAAAAAGAAAATGAAGCTGCTAGAATGGCCCAGTCCATCACCAGACTTGAATCCAATTGAAAATCTTTGGAAAGAACTGAAGATCCGTGTTCACAGAAGAGACCCCCGGAACCTTGAAGATTTGAAGGCAGTTTGTGTGGATGAATGGGCCAAAATCACACCTGAGCAATGTATTCCACTGGTTTCTCCATACAGGAGAAAGGTTTATAATGTCACAAACACAGCAATATGGGAATAGCTCATTTGTAGGGGGCATTCAAGTTTTCGCCGATCAACAAAAAGCCGCAAGTATTAGGGACACGGAATAAAACGCCATAGTTCTGTTCTCAGCTGATAAAATATTAGGAAAATATCTTGTCACACTTGAATATTATAGATCCCGCCCTTTTAAAACTACTTATAAATCTTTACATTTGCTCCATGTTTCAGGTGGCACTATGTCTGTTCAGGGTCAGGATATTTCTGAATATCATCAAAGCGGTAAGCAGTCCTCATTTGTTTGAAACATCAGTGTTTCAAAGCGATGTTCTAATTGTGTTGCTTGTGTCAGTGGTGCTGAACCCGCCGGGCTGGGAAGTGTGCGTTTTCTTCTCTGGCTTCCTGCTCCTGTTTGCTGTGGTCATTATAAACCTGTGGAAACTATACAAATCCGGTTCCTTTCCAACTCCTTCTCCATTCCCAAATTTCCACTTCCAGTACCTACAAGAGAAATATGGCTCTTCACATTCTGAAATCAGACAAAAGGTGACCGCAACTGATTAAAATCTTGGTAAACTTCTAATATAGAATCTAAGAAATGTGTCTTTGTTGTGTTTTCTACAGCGTGTTGCAGTGAGTGGCCAACGGAGGGTATCGAATTCCAGCCGAAAGCCAAGTCTCTCGTTACTGGACACTCCGGATGGACTGCGGGAGCTGGGAACGCTGGAGTTGATGATGGGGCGTGAACCAGACTCACGAGGTTGTGGGGTTGTCCTGCACCGCTCAGCCTCCTCAGAATCAGTCTCCTCCATCTCGTCTGTGGCACAGACATTCGGGCAGGATTTCACTGTGGGGCAGCTGGAGGTGACTCTTGAAGTAGACATGAGGGCATCAGTGTTGTTGGTCTCTCTACACCAAGGTAAAGACCTGCTGGAGAAAGAGGAGGAGAACTGCCCCAGTTGCTTCATCAGCCTCACTTTAATACCTCAGCAGATCAGTCTCGGTGCCACACAGGTCCCTTACTTCAGTGTTTAAATATTGAAGGCATTAGAAGCACTTCTGAAACACCTCTCTCTGTCATCAGGTTCAGAGGAACGCATTTACTGTGGTGTTTGATGAGCGCTTCTCTGTTCCTTTGGAGTCGGTCAATCTGGATGAGAACAGCCTGCGATTCTCTACTTTCGGTGTGGATTCAGATGAGCGTAACATCAGTGCCGGAGTGGCAGAACTTAAGCTTTCTGATCTGGATCTGCAGTTTAGACCATTCAATGCCTGGCTTTACCTGCAGGACATCAACAAGGTGCGGTTATTGTTACCCTAGCAACCCTCTCTCAGCTTTGGTAAATTATAGACATGGTTTTAGTTTATATAACTTACATTGGCAGACGAAACAACATGTTATGTCACTGACACTTCCTTAGCAACCAGACTGTTTACCATAGCAACCGATTTAGCATATCTCTATCTCAGCTTAAGAAAATTGCAGAGACATGGGTGCGGTTTTATATTGCTCATATAGACAGGAGGAAATTTGTCAAGCAACCAAAATTTCTACCGTGGATTTTTCTATCTAATCCTTTTTGCCCGTAAAAATACTTTTAAACTGCATATTTACGAGCCAACCTTAAAGTGTGTGTACAAACCTTGTATAAAAAAATGCATTTTACATTTGCTGATTTTCTTCAGGCTGTGGATGCTGTGGGTGAGATCCTGCTGTCTCTCAGTTATCTGCCAACTGCAGAGCGCCTCACTGTGGTCATTGCGAAAGCTAAGAACTTGGTTTGGACTAATGGAAAAAGCACAGCAGGTGTGTGACTTTGAGAGTTAGCCTCATCCCAGTCACAATATTTGCTTATGAGTAAGCGGTCACTCGGGGATATCATTACTGTAGCTTGATATCGTAAGTTCATATTTGATTTTGTATTAGCTAAAGAGTTTAGGTTAGCTTATAGATCATTATACATCATTGTGTTTGCTTGGCATGACTGTTAGCGGAGAGATTAGCTAATTGAAACTTATCTTAAAGTTATAGTTATATACATTATTTTTTCTGATTATGTTCTCTTAGCATGATTGTGCAATATTTTTGCTCATTGATAGTATATGTCATTTAAATTTAGCTAAGAGCTGTAGTTAGCTAAGTTATTACCAGTGGTGTAAAGAGTACTGAAATATCATACGCAAGTAAGAGCACCATTACTTGACAAAAAAAAGTAAAGAAAGTAGAGTAAAAGTATCTGTTCTAAATACTGCTCTAATAAAACTACTCTAGATTAATGAGTATCACGTCAGAACCATTTTCTTAAGGGTGTTCATTAGAGATAAAGAGAAGAAGGAGAGAGCATGAAAGAAAAGAAACAGATAGCTGGAGGTGGAAGAGAGGAGAGAAAAAATAAATGAGAGAGGGAAAAAGAAGAGAGACAGATAGGTTTAAAAAAGAGAAAGTGAAAGCACAAAAGATATAAATACAGGAAAATGAAAGAGAAAGGGAGAGAAAAAGAAAAATTGAAAGCAAAGAAAACGGAAGAGAGAAGGGAAAAAAGAGCAAAATAAAGAGAAAAAATCCTTTATAATTAAACATTCAACTATTTTACTGGCGATTGAAATGATAAAACAAAATTAACTATCTGTTCTTGCAAATTAATTTCGATTTCTACTGATGTTAGCTTAGCATGCTAGTTATCTCAAAAGTTTCATTAGTTTGTGGAAGTTTCTAGATTATTGTTTGTGTTAGCTTAGCATGACAGTTAGCTCAGAGACTAGCTTACTGACCGTTCTATAATCATTTAAAATGTAGCAAAGAAAGATAGTTGCCTCAAAGATTACATTTGTTTAGTGATACGTCTAGATTACTGACTTTGTTAGCTTAGCATGCTAGTTATCTCAAAAGCTTCATTAGTTTGTTGATGCTTCCAGATTATTGATTGTGTTAGCTTAGCATAATGGTTAGCTCAGAGATTATTTTTTTTTGATTGTACTATATAATTTAAAGTGTATATTACACTTTTTGTTTTTAAAGAGATATAGTTAGCACATAGGTGACATCAGTTTATTGATACTTCTAGAATATTGACTGTGTTAACTTAGCATAAGCGTCAGCTCTAAGATATTAATTTATTAATGGTACGATATCATTGATGGAGTAAATTTGGCATCAGAAAATTAGTGCAATATTTAAAGTTGCTAATTGTTTGAACACAGTGGTAATGTTGTCTTGTTTTCTGTAATAAGATCCCTTTGTGAAGGTGTATCTCCTTCAGGATGGCAGGAAGATCAGCAAAAAGAAGACGTCCGTAAAAAGAGATGACACTAATCCAATCTTTAATGAGGCCATGATTTTCTCAGTGCCAGCTATCGTTCTGCAGGTGATCCATCCTTTTCCCACCATCTGCTATATTTGTACATTTCCTAAGTGCTTTCTTTAATTATTTCTACGTGTTTCAGGAGCTCTCTTTGCGGGTTACGGTCTCTGAGAGCACAGAGGACGGCCGTGGTGAGAATGTTGGTCATGTGATCATTGGCCCTGAGGCTGGTGGGATGGGTATCACTCACTGGAACCAGATGTTGGCCACTCTACGCAAACCAGTGTCAATGTGGCACCCACTTCGGCGAACGCCTGACCCAGAGCCATGACCCCATCCTAGACCTATGCTGACTACAGATGCTTTTCCAGTGTGTGGTACAGTATGCTGACGTAATCCAATTGGGATTTATTAAAGTGGGCAGGATTATAGACACAATTACCTGTTCCATGTACCATGACATCCTTGTCAACACAAACTAAGCTAATCAAGAGAATATTGTGGATCCATCCTCATTACCTGGGTGTTGTAACAAGTAAACAAGAAACAATCCTTGGTTTTTACACTTATGGTACGTAAGTGTAAGTGTAGGGTATGTTTTTTTTTTTCTTTGATAAAAACTAGGCCTAACTCAAGTTCAATGATGCAGGTAATAACTATGGAACAGGTGGAAAAGCCACAGGAAGTGATCTGTACCCCAACATACCATTGTGAACCCTGCAGTGGAAAAGCACTGTTATGGTCCGTACATATTGTTGGAAGGGTTATTTGGAGGAGTGTAAAGAGAGGAAATGCCCGCTCAGGATGTTTCATCTTCAAGAAATCCAGGTTCTCTTATCCAGGTTTACTCCATTTCTTCTCATAATAACAGGGTGGCTGGTCTAATTCTGTAAGTTGAGTGTAACATATCACAGAAATCTCAGTAATCACATTTAGTTCTGATCTTAGGGCTACACGATTAAAGGGAGTTTTTGTTATAATGAGTCTAATAAAAAATGAGGCAGATTGAACTATTGTTAAGCCCCTGCCTAATAGGGAGGTCAGCTCAGTTGAATATCCACGGAAGCTCGGACAGAATCGTGATTCGTTTCAATAAAAATATAGGGTAGATTTTCCCTTTTTGTTTTTTTATGTTTTATTTAATGAGATCCACCCTGAATTCCTCAATTCCCTGGATGTTGTGAGCAGGAGCTTGGCCCGCATAGCTAGCAGAAAGTCAGATCTGTTCTAGGGGCGTTGTTCACGAGTAAGGGGACTATGGAACGAGAGGTTGACAGACGTATTGGTGCAGCCTTTGCATTAATTGTGGTCGATGTTATGATCCGTCATTGGGAAGAAGGAGCTGAGCACGGCAAATATCTCGATTTATCTGTTAATTTACGATTGAAAAAATGAGCTCCAGGACACAGGCGGCTAGAATGAGTTTCCTCTGCAGAGTGGCTGGGCGTTCCCTTAGAGATAAGGTCCCTCTAGGAAGAGGCCCTGGGGAAGACCTAGGACACACTGGAGAAACTGTGTCTCCCGACTGGCCTGGGAAACGCTTTGGTGTCCACCCGGATGAACTGTAGGAGGTATCTTGGGAGAGGGATGTCTGGGCATCCCTGCTTAGGCTACTCCACCTCCAACCTGGCCCCGGATAAGTGGAGGAAGTATCTAAGTTTTATTTGAGCTAAAGCAAGCTAGCATTAGCATGTGCTAACAACAGCTAATCTGCTAGCACTCTAAAACAGATTCTGTTTGTAGAGAAAATTTCACACAAAAAAAATGCAAGCTAAATGTATCATCTCTCAACTTCTAGTTTTTCGAAAAGTGTAGATCTTGGATGTTGACACCGGTAAACTACATTTATAATTTATAACAGACATTTCCTTGCCTGTTTCTCTAAAAGTTTGGACTTGTACAATAACGAGCACTGAGAAGTTCTCAAAACTATCAGAGTTATTTAGGTGGGCGGGGCTTAGCAATTGGTCACATTTCTAAACACTTTTCGTAACTTGCTGATTATAATGCAGGAAGAAAGTTTGTGTTTGATCACAAGACTTAAGTCAATGTTTTTCCTTGCAGATCAATTTATAAAAATATGTAAAATATTAGATTGAAAGGCCAAATATCCCCAACAGCCCACATCCATCTATTGTGAGGGGGAGTGTCAAACTAGTTTATTTTTTCTATTTTGTTCCATTAATGAAGCATATTTCACTTGTCAAACTACACAGATAAATATATCCAAATTATTCATGAATTTGTTTTTAGAATTGAACAGCCCTAATGCATTTTTTTGTATTTTAGACGTGATTGCTACTTATGCTTAATGAAAAAATCTGCCAAAACAAATAGTAAAACAGCAACTTAAGATGTAGTAGTATCAAATGTATTGCTCATTCCTCGAAGACCATCATTGATGCACCACTAAAGAACTCAATCCTAGTTTTAATATACGTTAACTTGAATGTTTTTAATGTTACTATTTAGTTTTTAAAACACAATGTATTTATTAAATCAGTGTTGTGGATGCTGATAGAAGAGTAATCTTTTACCTCTTTGTATTGCAATATAAAGATTACAAACCTGAATTGTAAAAACATCATCGTTAAAATGATGTATTGGTTAACATGGATGATATTGTTTCACAGTGCTGGTTTTGGTTCTAAATCAAAGTTAGCATGTAGCAATGACATTGAGTACTTTTAGATCATGAGTAGATTTGTTGTCGGGATTATAGTTAAATTAGCCGTAGCACATTAAATATCTTACATGTAGCGCAAGTATGAAACTGTTTAGTGGGTGAACATGAAAAAAAAATTGTACTTTCTAATGTTGTTTCATCAAAGAAATGTATACTTTGTAGTTTTGTACTTTGTAATGCATAAACCAAACACTGCATTCAACATATACCACCAGATGAGAATATGTAAATAAAAGCTTTTTTTTGGCACGAAAGATCAGTTTAACTGCCGCAATAATGAATCGAATGTAAAACTTCATACCAAAATCTGTCCATCCCTTCATACGGTTGTCTTGTAGAGCTATGAAGAAATTTGAGCTTTTTGATTCATTTTACTACTAACATTTTCCTCTGTAATTTCTTTATAATATCTTTTTATGCTAAATTCACCCCAATAAAGCAATATTCTCATTTGCGGTGTTCATCTATGTTGATTAACGTAAACGATTTAAAGAATGATAAAGTGAAGTTTACAATGCATGCACATGTGATGTGGAGCATATCAATCAAATGACTTGTTTAAATAAAATGCGTTTTGTGGTTTCAAATGGATTTGTTTCATCTGTGGGTCAAGTTAATATTGTCAATTATGTCCTGCACTTTATTCTGTGTACTGACTTCACAATGTTCCAATCTATAGGGACAATATATATCCTAAAGGAGGGTTTGACTGAAGGCTGTTGGAGTTTAAGTTTATGTGAATCTCTGTGATTATGGGAAACACTGTTAATTGCATTGGCAAAAACTTTCTTTGGAAACCGATTTCTATATTAACTATATTTCACCTAAAAATGCTAGCAAAGCAATTCTCAAGATGGATGGAGTTAACAAAATTAATAAAATAAATATATTTATATGCAATACAAACTATTTGTATATAAAATTGTTTCTCACCACCGGTCTCTTGACGTGGGGAGGACTATACATGTCTCTCATGTTCAAGATTTTGTTACGGTTTTTCTTAATCTTCAAAATGCATTTTTTTTTCTACAAAAGAAACCAAATCGTACAGGTTTAGAAACTCGTGAATAAATAGTATTTATATAATTATTTCGATGGAACGTTGTTCATAAATAAATCGTTCTGATTGGATAATAATTACCGTCAGGTCTCGTGACTCCGCCCATTTTAGATGACGGTTGCAGCGTGTTCCCTTCAAGCCATCTCTCGGCTAGATGTGATATAGGAGGTTGAAATTCAGGAACAAAGAACAAACTAAACAACAACTAAGCTACGATTCTAAGTCCATTGATTATCCGAAATTGTTTTGTGTCGTATTTGAAGTCAGTCTGTGGAGCTGAAAATGGCAAACAGAGAAAGGGCGACGGATCAGATGAAGCTGTGGAAGGAGGGTCGCGGTTCTAAGGTTTGCAAACAAAAACATAAAAATGTACCATTTTCTCTAATGCAGACGTGTTGTGAATTTGTTAAGCTTTTATGTGTTGAACTGCGTTTAACGTGTACTTAATGCGCAGATTGAAATTGTGCCAAAGGTCGAGTGACCCAAAACAAAAAGCAGTGTCTAACTTGAATACCTTCACTTACTCAAGTAACGCTTACAATTTCGTAATTATAAAAAAGTGTATTTAATCTGCTGTTCGTGTCTATAATTGATATTTACACGAAAAGACATGTCGTCGTAAAATGTAAACAAGCTTGGAACAATCAGATAATTATCTTAAAACACACCTCCAGTGTTCTTTCTTGCTAAATGATTATTGTGTCCATGCTTAAATTGTTTTGAAGTTTTAAAAAGCCACACGAAGTAAATAATATTTATTGCATAAGTGGGTCACCGACATTCACAAGAAGAAGACAGGAAAGCCCCACCCTCACCCACCACTCTCTAATCTTATTGGTCAATTTATTGAACGACATCTCTTTCGTCAAATCAGATTCTACACTCAATGTTACGTGATATACTGGGTTCTGTTTTTTTCAACCTCAAATAGTTCTGGGACTGTTAAACTTTAACCAGATGACTAGGCGAAAAACTCTTATGGTTACTTAATTGTCATTAAATCCCACATATTTGTACATTTATACTTTCCCAAAGTTGTTTCACAAACATGATTGCTTAACGGCAACAGAATTAATCGAATCCAACTGTGATCTGTTAAGTAATTGTTTTTAACTTCGGTTTAGTACAAGAACAAACCAAATTAACAATACCAATTACACATTTAAAAGCCCGGCCTGAGTTTATTAATTAATTACAATTGGGGCCAATGCACAAATTTCAAGCTTTTATGAACTTGGATAAAAATATGCTTTGCTAGAACATAGATGGTACCAAGTAATTTAAACACACATGCGAACACTAAACACTCATTTTTGGTAACTGAAACCACTCCACATGAATCCCCAATGTGTTTTATTGGTCAGTGTCTCATGTAAATGGGGTTTCAAACAAATAAATTGAAAAGTATCAACCTTTCCATAGAAATCTGATTATTGATATCCTACCATTTTTAGAACAAATTTATTTGGATATTTCACAAGCTCATTTGGCTTGCTGGTTGCTGGGGATCATTCCCTTCTCTGATTAGTTGCTATAAAAGTTGAAAAATCTTCCAATAAAACCCTTAGATCCACGTCAGCCCTGGTCCTGGTCACATCGAAACTTGTAAGAGCATCACTGGGTTCTTGTGCGTTCAGTTCATCTAATACGGAATAGTCCTGGTGTTTACCGTTTTTAAGGCAGAAAACATTCCTGTCTTGACAATCTTTGATCATTATATTTGTACCTGCTATGTTTTATTGCTGCTGTTGTACTTCCTTATACGATGTCCTTGAGTGATAGAAAGGTGTATAAATTATTATATTATTATTTTCCTACTGCTCAGAAAAGCTCTTTATTACTGCTTTTAAACGAGGGCATTTCTGGAGATGGCTCCGGTAATCCTCATTTTAACACAAAAATATCTTGCGTTTTAATCATTCCATACACGCATATGTGAAAAGATAATTAATGTTCTTTTATTTATACTCAGAGCCCTGATGTCTTGACCACTGGAGCCGGGGTCCCGATCGGGGACAAGTTAAACTCGATGACTGCAGGACCACGTGGACCTTTGCTTGTGCAGGATGTAGTGTTCACAGATGAAATGGCTCATTTTGATCGAGAAAGGATTCCTGAGCGAGTTGTGCATGCTAAAGGAGCAGGTAAATGAGAACATGGCAGCTGATTGAAGGATTATTGTGGCCTACCGCTTTGTGTACACAGAAGTCTTTCTAATGGTTGGGACAGATTTTCTCCACATGGGTAAAGACGTGCAAATGCTATTTAGAACGGACTAATGAATATTACCATATTTTTTGCCGTATAAGAAGCACTTTTTCTTCCCTAAAACTTGGGGGAAAAGTTGGTGCGTCTTAAACGGCGAATGCAGAGCGCCGCGGAGCGGAGGGCGGTCACGGCCGTAGGAGAGGGGTAAGAGAGGCCGCGGCTTCTGCCTAGCTCCGGAACCGGCTGCCATATTTGTACACCCGGAGGTGCGCACTGACATCATCGCCCATCTCGTCGATCCTACCATAACGCATAGGACTCCGTGAAGGAGGACATGGTCATAAAATCATTTAAGAAGTGTGGTATTAGTAATGCCTTGGATGGAATAGAAGACAACATCTTATTTGACACCAGTGAGGAAGGAAGTGATGACAATGACTGCGTGGATCTGTTCTTCCTCATTTCTGATAGCAGTGACGAAGAGGAATTATTGGGGTTCGAATAAAAACATTACAGCCTTTTTTTGTTACTTTTACTGTCTGTTCATGTTACAAGTTTGGCATATAATTGTTCTTAAACTGCTGTTAACTTTTACACAGTTGATATAAAATATTTTACTACAGTATTTGGTTCAGAATCTTTTTTTCTAGATCTTCCTCATTGAAAATTTGATGCGTCTTATACATCGAAAAATACGGTACATATGTTGAGTATCTAAATGAATCTTTCCACAGGAGCATTCGGCTACTTCGAAGTGACCCATGACATCACAAACTACTCCAAAGCAAAAGTGTTTGAGCATGTGGGGAAGAGGACCCCTATTGCGATTCGCTTTTCCACTGTGGGTATGTTTCTCTTTAATTATCTCAAGTTTAGACTCAAGATTAGTTGGGTTTTGTCGAGATTACAAGTGGTGGTGGTGGTGGTGCTGTAGCTAAAGCCATGGCACGCAGTTCTCTGAAGTTCGCTTTTGTAAGAGGGCAAAGAACACATTCTGAAATATCTGACCGGAGTACACTCTTACCCACTCACCTACAGCAAACTAAACTGCAGCACCTTTGCACCTTGATTCAATATAGCGCATTCAAAACAGTTTCTGCGGATAAGAAAATGTACATTTTAACATCATAGTCGTATTTAACGCACATCTGTTTAGAAGCCACCATTTTTAGGGGTCATTTAAAACCATTTCTCTTTTTTTTTTTTAACCCTGTATTTGGTTGTAGCCGGTGAGTCCGGGTCAGCTGATACTGTTCGAGATCCCAGAGGATTTGCTGTGAAGTTCTACACGGATGAAGGCAACTGGGATCTGACAGGAAACAACACCCCCATCTTCTTCATCCGGGATACAATTCTGGTGAGGGCTAAATAAAGTGCAGGATTTTAATAAATATTTCACTCTCTAGTTTCAAGTCCTGAAGTGTTTTATTGGTCTGAAAGAAACCCAAAATGTTTCTGAGAACTTAATTCTGCAACTTTTTGGTGTACAAGAACCAATTGGTCTATAGCTCCGCCTTTAGAAAAGTCTTAAAAAGTAAAAAAAACAACAAAAAAAAACACATTTTAGGACTTAAAAAGTATTCAATTTAATTATTAAGGTCTTAATTTTCGCAAATTATGAAAAATGTACCTTTGACAGCCATATAATAGTATTAGCTCATGAGACGTACTTATTTTTAAAAGTTGCAGAATTAAGAAATCCATTGTTTTGTATTCGATTTCATGTCATAAGTCTGCAAAAGAATACAAATCGCAAAAAAAAGTTTTTTTGAAGGAGCATTTTAGACTAATAACATTAACAATTGACAAAATAGCCTTGTGTACGACACGTTTATATGTTTAATTATATTTCAGGTTACAAAACAATCACATGTCAAAATTCTAATCCTTAATCTACGACTCTGGGATCTGTTTAATCTCCCAGAAATGTCTTTTTTTTTTTTTAATCCATTTTATTCAAGCTGCAGGTATTGTTTGTATTTTAAATATTTTTAAGGGTTATTTTATAGTTAATTCATGGCAGTTTGTTAACTAAACATAAGTATGATGGGGGTTTTAAATTAGATTTTTAATAGTCTTACATTAGACTTGGGATTGCTTTGGAAGTTGTGTGGTGGTTCATTCATTTGATGTGAATTCCAGGAGATTAGCATGCATAAAAACAAGGTGATTTAAAAGTAAAAATTTTGCACAACTTTCATAACTTGGGAAAATGTTCGTCAGATTAGGGTTTGAAAAGTGGGTGTGGCAAAACTGCTCCTCAACGCCACCTAATGCATTTCAGCTTATGGTCTGATGACAGTTAGAAATTCGGCAAACGTATAAAATTACCACTTTTGCTTGTTCAGTATTTTAACTCCTTCTAGAAATTTTATGTATTCATCTCCAAACTTTATTGGTGCTGTCTTAAGGCATATGAGATGTTAAGTTGCGAAGCCACCGTGCCATAGAAACCTAGAATTACAGTGTCAGTTTTAGTGCCACCTAGTGGCAACATGGAATATCAAATTTTCAACTTTTATATACTGCTATTTCAGGCTGTGTTTGAAGGGCATGTTTTCAAAACCGACAGGAAGTCAGTTATTTTTAAATTACTTGAAAAATTTTGTACAATTCCAGGGCATATAGTTTAAGAAACTCCTCGTAGAGGTTTCTCATCCCCAAACTCCGTCAGTGTTAAATCTTAAGGCATTTGAGATGTTCGTATCTCTAACTAAGGATTGTTCGTAGCCTATATTGCAACAAGCTGGCCATCGAGAGGTGATGTTGCCCGTTGATGGCTGCTTGCAGCTTTTACTCCAAGTATGGTTCCACATCAAACGTTTTATCATATATTTAAGCTTCTTTTCTATAATTTTTGATTGAATCTGGTTCTTATGAGTTCAAAACGGGTACCAAGGAGGGTGGAGCTTGGCAAGGGGGTCAGTTCAGTTGAGTTGCTTCACAAATTACGGTAATGTTTTTTTTTTCAGGATCAAGAGTGAATGTCTTTAGATGCGATATAATGAGGTTGTGTCTTCTGTGTTTAGTTTCCGTCCTTCATCCACTCACAAAAGCGCAACCCACAGACTCACCTGAAGGATGCAGACATGGTTTGGGATTTCTGGAGCTTGCGTCCGGAATCGCTGCACCAGGTTTGGATCCGTTCAAGTTGTGCCCTTTCTGCCTTTACCCCTCCAGCGTCATCAGTGTGACTCTGTGCTACAGGTGTCTTTCCTGTTCAGTGATCGAGGGATTCCTGATGGTTACCGTCACATGAACGGCTACGGGTCACACACCTTTAAACTGGTCAACGCAGAGGGGCATCCGGTTTACTGCAAGTTCCACTACAAGGTACATAATGATCGCTTGTCTGGCTACAAAATCACATCTTAAGGCCTTTACGCGCAAGATGAAACAACGCTAATGTTTCAAAACAATACTTGTCAGTGACCCCCTGTGAAAATGCGTGAATTGCATTTTTTTGCTCCTAGGTCTGTTTTCCCCACCAACTTGTAGTAATTTATATTTGTTAATTGTGTGAAAATTGTGAGAGGCATGAATTTTTTGGCAAGTAACCCTTAAATGTTTCTGCCCCTCAGACTGACCAGGGCATTAAGAACCTGACCGTAGAAGAGGCGGATCGTCTGGCTGCCACTGACCCTGATTACTCCATCAGAGACCTGTACAACGCTATCGCCAACGGCAACTTCCCCTCTTGGAGCTTCTACATCCAGGTCATGACCTTTGAGGAGGCAGAGAACTGGAAGTGGAACCCCTTTGATCTGACCAAGGTTCACATTTGCACTTTTCAGAGTTGTTTTGAAGGAGTTTAGTTCTCTTTTGCAATTAGAATCAAAGCATGAATATTAAATCTTATTACAAAACTCTATAGGTCTGGTCCCATAAAGAGTTCCCTCTGATTCCTGTGGGACGCTTGGTGCTGGACAGAAACCCTGTGAATTATTTCGCTGAGGTTGAACAACTGGCATTCGATCCAAGTAACATGCCACCAGGCATCGAACCCAGTCCGGACAAGATGTTGCAGGTATTTCCACACTAGACGCTCTAGTCGCTAAACACCAACTTTAAATTGGAGTTTCACCTCTCAATAGTGATAAAAAAATTTTCAACACACATTTTTAATTTCCTTTATTTGTGATGTCACAAACCTTAGTATCAAGCCGGCACATATTAACAGTGACCTTACTTGATTTAATCTGTGATTACACAGTCTTTTACATCTGCTTAGAGATTGTGTTGATGTAAAGACAACAAATTATTTATCATTTAATCCAAAATGTCTCACTCTGGGCGGTCTTTGAAAATCAGTTCGAGCAGCTTTTCCCTTTTTTGTAGCGTTACACTTTGTACCTCCTGGGTACTATATCATCTGCATACCCTCTATTGTTTGTGATGATGTTGACCGATAATTAGAGTGTGTTTTACAATTTTCTTAAATATGCGTTAAATGTTCACTTTAAAGCAGAATGAATGCAATAATATATTTCAATAAGGTAAAATGTCATCAATATCTCTCAGAAGTACTGTATACTTGAGATTAATTTTTATTTAAAGGTTTAAAGGAGAAAACATGGCTGAGTCAGGCTTAATTAATGAGAGAACTATCCCTTTAAGCTCTAGGAACTTAGACTAAGCTTTCTGTAAATCATTTTGGATTAATACGTCAGTGATTCAGAGGAAAGGCGACTAAATGTTCTTTATTCCTGTGCCCCAGGGCCGTCTTTTCTCTTATCCAGACACTCATCGACATCGACTCGGAGCTAATTACCTTCAGCTGCCCGTCAACTGCCCGTATCGCACCCGTGTGGCAAACTATCAGAGAGATGGACCCATGTGCATGTATGACAATCAGGGTGAGAAAATATTTGAAAGACACCTTTCTTTTTAAACAGGAAATGACATCACTGAGCAAGTGGTGTCCTCTGTCAGCCATCATAGTTGTAAGAATATGAATGCCTTGATCTCTCTTGAGTCTCCGAGCAGTTCACACACGTTACATATAGTTGTGCTCATAAGTTTCCAGATTCAGTGGCCATTTTTCCGTTAATGTGAATGATTACACAAAAGCTGTTTATTTTAATTTTGAAATTAATCTTACTACATGTATTTACACAAATGATGGACTAAACAACACTCCTCAAACCAATTATCAAAATGGAACAAAAATGTAGCAGCAGTTCCCGGGGACCCTTTAAGCGGATACACCGTGGTATATTGTAACTGACTTAACCTTTTAAGCCCGAGACATGCCCCCTTGTGCGTTACATTTTCGCTCATAGCTCACTAACCCTGAGAATAACCCACACATATTAAATACTGTTGTGTTCAGCGGAAACTCCTCTAAAAACGTATCTAATTCAATTTCATATCCGTGAACCACAGCTCGAACGCCATGCAAATAAACAACAACATATCCGGAGTATAATTCATGACCACGTTTTTGTTTATGTGCGATATGTATCCACAATATAAACGGAAACACCAAAACCATGGCATCAAATGAAAGCTAACAACCAGCTGAATCCAGCGATATGCAACTCATTTACATTGCATGAAGTATTTCAGAGCAGGGAGCGAAAGTTCCACGAAAAAACGCCAGCGAAAACCAAGCAAGCATGTAAATCTTGTCTTACCTTTGCCGTTTTTTCAACAAAAAGTTATTTCCATAGCGATAAAAGTCCGTTTGTTGTTATGTCCGGTCGATAGCTTCGTGAAAACTCCATTTTGTGTCTTTTGTGTTGCTCCGTGCTCTCATAACATCACCAAATATGGAATGACTCCCCGTGCGTAAGAGGTGGTCTCTCCACGCTGCGCGTCGTGTGATTCGTCGGCGATCCCGTCCAGTCTCAAAATGGTTGAGCTCATTGGCTTCCTCAGAATCAGAGCTTTTCAGCGATATATAGAGCTCCCGGATTGGACAGATGGTCGGGGGGTAGGGACACTCAGAATCTTGAACGTAGGGAGTACTGTGAATGAAAGGTTCCCAAAAGCGCAGCAAGATGGCGTAAATGAGCTTCTACCCCCCTTTTACAGCGTTTCTTTAGGAGTTTTTTTGCTGAAATCATGTCCCGTAAGCAAGAAAAGAAGACTATGAACGTAGCTGAAGCTTTGGACAAGATTTTTTCCATATTTCAATTATTGTGCCAAACTGTGCCAACATGGATTACGCCTGAACTTTGTTCAATCAAAACCTTTACAGAATATTAGTTTCTTGTAGTATGAACACCAAACTTGCTACAGATGTTCTTGACATGTAGTGGTTACAATTGATTGTGTTTATTTGCTTCGTTATAAGTAAAATAAGGAGATATTGGAGGAAACATGTGTTTTTTTTAGGCGGAGTTCATTTTTTGGCCATTCCAACATCAATTACTCTTACCCAGTGTTCTTGACTGTCAAATTAACTCATCCACACCACTCCCCAAGAACCTATCTTCATTTTGATACCAAGATTTGCAGTTTAGGCCTTGTAAAAGCTGAGAAATGCCTTAAAAAGTAAAAGTATAGGATTTTCGGAAAATAGGCCTCAGGGCTTAAGAGGTTAAACACAAAATAAACAATAATTAACATAACAATTATGTCTCATAAGTAAAGAAACAAGAATGTGTGCACCCAAACTATTTGCTGTTCTAATGAAATACAGACAAATAAACATCTGTGTCATAATTTTTAACGTCTGCAAGTATAAAAGTAGTAAATACATGTGTGCGTGTGTGTTCGTGGCCATCACAAAAGTTAATTATTATCTTTTCCTGTCCTCTAGGAGGCGCCCCAAACTACTTCCCCAATAGCTTCAGTGCTCCTGAGACTCAAGCACACTTCACAGAGTCCAGGTTTCAAGTGTCTCCTGACGTGGGCCGATACAACAGCGCAGATGATGACAATTTCTCCCAGGTCTGGAGCGAAACGGGAATGTTTCTGTAATCAATAGTAAAAGTACAGATTACGATGGTGTTTTCTTCAGGTGCGCACCTTCTTCACCGAAGTGCTGAACGAAGGCGAGCGAGAGCGTCTGTGTCAGAACATGGCCGGTCATCTCAAAGGAGCTCAGCTCTTTATTCAGAAACGCACAGTACGATAATTACCTTTTTAAATCAGTCATGCGTATCGTAAAGTTGGTTTTGAGAATTTCGTTTCTTTTTGGCAGGTGCAAAACCTGATGGAAGTTCACCCTGATTATGGCTCTCGGGTTCAGAGTCTCTTGGATAAATACAACGCTGAGGGGAAAAAGGTAAAAAACTTGTCACATATTTATAGAAATACAGTTTAAAAAGCAGTATCTAACGAAAAGGTCAAGTTTGGTGTGGAAAAATTACAATTAATGTAAATAAAAAGTTCTAAACACTTGGAACCTATTAAAGAAAAATCTCAGGCTTGGAGAAACCCCAGTAGTAATGAATATATTGATGAAGGGTGGGTACATTTCTTTTTGGGACAGTATGTGCAGGAGACTTTGTAATTGAGATGAAGTATTATGTTGAAAGGTTCACCCTCTCAAATATACCACTTTAAACAAATGATCTTTCATTAAACAAAGAAAATACTGATTGCGCTCTGCTTTTAATTTATTAATAATTAAACTTTACATCGAAAAAGGACATAAAATGTTCATTTAGAGCTCAAAACCAATTTATTTTGTGGAAACCAGGTTTGAATGGGATTTATCCATTTATCCGATCATCCCTTGCTCCAAATTACTAATTGCCTCTGAACTTGGATCGGACTGAATCTCATCTCTTCACATTTTAGCCTAAAGGGTTAAAAGATATTGCTTGGCGTGTTTTTATTGGCTTTACCATTGCTTTGTAGTGATTTAGTCTGGTTTAGGTGAGGTTTGCAACACCGAAAACTACCAGGTTGACCAATCACAGAACCTACGGTTCTAGGCTATGTGTGTAAAGTTTACATTTTTGGGAGGTGCACGTCAAGCTATGGAGGTGCTGGTTTATGCGAACGCTTTTACGGGGGAAGCATTCTTGCACCTTAAAGGCCTCTACACACCGATCCGAATTGAGCTTTTCAGTAGTTGCGCTTCCTCTGGGTCGAGGAAATATGACTGCAATGACTCTTCTTTCCTGAAGATGGCATTAGCAGTATAACAGATTCACTGCGTACCACATGGGGGCGCTACAAAACTGTACGCATCTAACGCACACTCACTTTTTAAATACTGAGGAACCATCCTTGTGTTTCCTCCAAACGTATATGTCGCACAAACCCCTCCATCTTTATTAAACGTTGCCAGCTACAAAAATGTTCATCTTTATTGGTTTTGGTAAAGTTTGGTAACCATAACTCTTGGATTTAAACATTGTGGCGTCAACAAAAGGGCCAGGTTTCGTTGGTCGCTCTCTTTGTTAAAAACCAATCCAATATAGAATATCCAAACAGATTGTTTTATTTTTTTGGTTGGTCAGATGTGTGAGCACCCATTGGCGCCCATTGTTTTCAGTCGAGGCGCGTTCTCGGATGAAACTTTGGTACAAAAATTCTGATAGATGTGTAGAGACCTTAAGCCATACCATGCTGAGTCATGGCATTACCATCATCTGGTGGAAACCCATCCAATGGTTTGTTAATGTCCTTCCAAAAATGAGCCGTTGTCAAATTGTCTGTTTGTGACGTCACAAACATTTAGATCCCACCCATTTTCCTTCACTGTGTCTTCCAAATAGCATGTCTCTCTTGTCATCGTGTATCATGGGTTTTCTCCCATGCCGTTTTCCGCGATCTGTTATGTCAGCTAAGAGAAGGTGTTTTGCTATTGTTGAGGATGCAGTGGACACCTCCTGCACCTAGTAAGGGTTGAGCTCTACTTTGCCTCAATATCTTTTCAGGACGTCGAAACAAGAGCTAAAACGCGTCTAATCCATACCAGACTGTGAGGTTTTGGTGCTTAACGCTGATTTCTACAATTCTCTCCTCTGCAGAACACTATTCATGTTTATGCTCGTGGTGGAGCTTCTGCTGTGGTCGCAGCTTCTAAGATGTGAATTCAAAGAGCGCACGGACCCAAACAACCTGTGTTCGGCCTCGTAGAGAGTCATGATGCTTAATTCATTCCTGATCACTGTAGGCCGCATATCAAAAGTAGTATTAACAACAACAACAAAAACTGTGCGATCCTTTAATCATGATTTCTGCTCATAAACCAAACAAAGGGCCTTTCACTGAACACTTAATCAAACTCAAATCAGCCTTTTTCAGTATCTTTCTGTCAACAAAATGAAGAGTAGCCAAAAGTATTTAGAGAATTGTGTTTGGTACAAAAACTGTTTGACACTTTTGATTCTCTTCTTTAATTCTTTGCTACTTTTAAGCTGAACCGAGACACGTTCTGTCCGTCCTTTTTGCCTTATTAACCAAGTGTAGCGGAGTTCTTACATTGTGAATGTAATGCGTTTGTCATTTTGTAATTAATAAATGAAAATATTTAATCTTAATGGTTGAGTCATGGCTCATATCTTCCATGGTGCGCTGTATATTATTTATTCAGCCATTTAAGATGAATTGTCCATATGTTTTTAACAGTTTATTTGTAGATGAAATTACAAAAAAATACCAACAACTAACCTTCTTAATAAAAAAAAAATGGTACCTTTCATTGAGGGTAAAGCTCATTTTAGACACAAAACTACCAATTTAACTGTAAAAGTAGTGTTTGCTTTTGCAATGAGTATAGTTTAAAATCTATAAAAAGAATAAAATTAAAGATGTGGGTTTACTGATAGCTCAAAATCGAAGTGGAAACATTGACAGTGTTATTAGCTCCACAAGTTTAATTCATAAACAGATATAAAATGTTTTATGTTTTTTTTTTAAGCTTGTGCTAGCATTAACATGTTTTAGCAACAGAATTAATGATACATCCTTGCTAATGTGTACATAAGAGCTTTTAATCCTGGGTTAACTGTGCCATTTTTTAACCCCATTTTAAATTTGAAAGTGGTGATTTACCCTGGCTTCTGAAACCTTTTTTGGACCAGGTTTGGCACCACAATTGTGGTGTTTGAGTTTATTTAGTGTGAAACGAAGGCGTGTTTGTTGTTGCCAACAGAGAGATTGAAGATCAGAAATCAGCGAGTATTGTTGGCTTTTGTAACATGGTCTTTCAAATCATTAACTAAATACATAAATATAGTTTGTGCTATTCGAAAATGATGAATTCAGTCACTGGTGAAACGTTCACAATGAAATGATTTGAGGGAGCGACTTGTAATTTTCGAGACGAGGAAGCGACGCTGCTGTACAACTAAACACTAGACTTTCGAAACTTTCAAATAAACTTTCCTAATCCTAGCTTGTTTGTTTCTTTTGTCTTAGTTTTTTGCATTTGTGTGTCTCTTTAAAACATCTCTATGCTGCAACAAATTTTTAGAGACTGGGGAAAATGGACGTGCTGTTTGTTGAATCATGTACGCAAATACAAATGGGGGTTTAGGAATGTTCAGTGTGGAATGTCTGTTAACGAATACCCAGGATATACCGCAGGTTTAGTAGAAGCAGTGGGAAATGTGAATAACTCAGGATTATGTTTATCTGGGGTTTAGAATGACCCTGGGTTAACAGTTTCAAGTGTGAAAAGCCAGATTGTGGTTTAATCAACTGTGTTAACCACCACATAACTTCCAAAGCAGACGTTCAGCTCCTTTTGGAAACAGGGTTCCTAGTGGTATCTGCTGTGGTTGTTAAAGCACCCAAAAAAATTGCGAGAACCGCTTCATTTGTGTTTTATGCAAGCTGTTCCTTTATCAAGTTCTGAAAATGTTTGGCACTTGATTCCAATTACAATTAATAAAAAAAAAGTTGAAAAACTGCACTAAAGGGATTTTTTTTTTTGCCGGAAAAGGAATTAAATTTCAATGTAAAGTGTTTTTTTTTTTTTCTTTTTGAAACATTGTTTTGGTCTGTTTAGTAAAGGAACTTCCTAATCGTTGACTGTACAACGGTATTTTTGTAGTGAATTAAAAAAAAAAGAATCTGTAAGTGGAAATGTGCTTGTTTTCTTGTAGAAATATGAGGTGTCTGAACCATCTTTTGCTGCTTTTAACCGTACTATTAACATGAAACTATGTGTTAACCGTATAACCTTCAGATTTACTCAGAACTGCTCCGTGTATAGAAGCTCTGGTCGCTCCAGTAGCAACCACATAATGAAAGGCCTCCCTCTCTTAACCTTCTTCACTCTTTCATTGCCTCTCTTCATCTTTATATAAACGTCTCCCTCTCCTGGACTCCACCTTTCCTCAGTGTTATAAGTAGTCTCCCTGATCTTCCTCTTCAGTCGGTCCGCTTCAGTTTTCTAGTAGCTTTGACAGAATGGATAACGCCACGTACGGCTACATGAACGACTGCACTCCGCTCACCGGCTGCAAGTCCAGCAGAAAGCCGGCTGGTTCCACCGTCGTGAACATGAGCCATGCCGGGAAGAAGCCTCCGAATGATTACCTGGTCTGGTCTCTTTGTAACACTCTCTACGTCAACTTCTGCTGCCTGGGTTTCATGGCCCTCATCTACTCCATCAAGGTGAGTTTCCACACAAACGTTCCTTATCAGCACATTAGAAATCATGTTGATGTAACTGAGAACTGTTGGGTTCGATTATTTAGACGGGTGCTTCACGAGAAACCCAATAGGAAGATGGTTCAAAGCACCCCACCCAAATAATTTGACCCAGTCTTACAGATTCAAGATGTTCTCTTGGTAACTTCAGCTTCTAGCTTTTTATCCACATTAGAACCGCAATATTCTAAAGAAAAAGTTTTAATGTGGAGATGTCTCTGATTTCCCAAAACATTAACCATAGCTTGTAAAAGAGCACGAGTTTAAGTATGAATGACCAAAAATGTCTTGAGGTTAAATCTATAAATGAATAAAAAAAGAAAATTATAATCAATTAAAAAAACCTTTTTGTTGTGTAATGGAGTCCTGGTAATCGATAAATGGATTTTTCTAGAATTTTTTTCAGAGGCCTAGAATTTTTCAAATGGTAAAATCTGCATTTTAAATGATGTTTATATGATTTTGTGATGCTTTGACCGTTTCCAAGAGAAATTTTTCTTCAAACAGCTGTTCTGTTAAAGAAAACAAATTTATTCATCAAAATGAAGTTTTGGTAAAACAAATTATTTAAATACATTAAATAAAGTGTACTTAATAATGCATGTTTATAGATTATGTACCATTTTAAATAGGCTGAACCGTAGAGAGTATGCACAATCATAATCATATTTATCTGTTAACGGTGAATTGGAGTATGTCTCTCGTAAATACTGAAAATCGAGAAACACTGTTGTGCGATTGACTGCTCCAACCTGTTTTCAAAGGCTTGTCTACAGACAACATAAATGGGAGTTCAAACCTGTATTTGTGCCTGTCATTTTGTTCCTGATGAGTGTAATTTTTTATATAATTACCATATTCGCGAAGGGTAAATTAGTAGTTTGGTATCTTTACGTTATATGCAATTTACTTAAAAAAAACTTGGTTTTATCTTGAACCATGAAGAACAGTTTAATAAGCAACATGAAATATATGCACTACCTGTCTCTGTGATGGTTGAAAGAACTTCAACAAGAATATGCTGCTGTTGGCAATCTTTTTTTTGGAGATAATTATATGTGTGCTCCTGTGGGAGTGACAGAATTGACTACAGAAAACGTAACAGCTTCTCCAATAATCATTGTAATAATAGTTATTTGTAGATACCCGTCCACATACAACCAAAACATCCATATGTCCTATAAATCCAACTTTAAACTAAAGCTTTGTGTACATTTTACAATTTGTATGGCCTATTCCCCAAGTCCATGGAAAGCTGGTTGTCTAATTTCCATGTAAAGGAAAACGCTTCAGGAAAAGCTGGTTGAGTTCAATTCATTTTTATCTGAAGCATGTTATCATCGGAATTACTCATGATTATCCATTTTTTGTAGAAAGAGCAAACGTTTTGCCACAGTGAAGGGTGCATTGCCCGGTGAGAAACTGTCCCACTAGTACCACAGATCGATTCCTATAGCTTGGACCAAAGTTAGGACCCCTCGAGTAATTATCCAATACAAATATGCAGTATTTCTTTTAATATTTATTTATTCAATCATTTATTTGATCATAAATATATGTATTAATTTACTTATTGTTCAGTGTGGTTATTTAAGTGCATTTTTGGTCCTCCATATATTTGACATTGGCTCCTTGTGTTTGCACAACATTTACGTATTATTTAATCACACAAAGTGGTTCTACTGCAGGGTTTAAGTAGGTTATAAATATGTGATGTTGATTACTTGCAGGTTAACGCTTGGTATCTTTAAGATTCCTAAGGAGTTCTATAGAGTTCACATGGAATCTTGGTAAAATCCATCGAATAGTCAAGATTTTAGCATGAATATGTTTTCAGAAAAGATTCTAGCCCTTTTTTTCTCCAATGAAATGGTTCAGTTCCAATTGTTACACTTTTCCAACTATAACTTGTTTCTTTTTATGCAATTGAGGGGCTTGATTAATTTTCCCAAACACCAAATAATTAATTGAGCCTTTGTTTTGGGAACAATCCACTTTTTTTAAAAGCTGATTCTTTTTTTTTCTTTTTTTTATCTGACCATAGCACTTTTAGCGTAGAATGTTAGAACAGATTAAAAGGCATTTCTATTCTGAATTTGGATTATTACACTACAGTTAGTTTTGCTCCATTTTTCGTCGTCTGTTGTATATAATGTAGCTAAAAAGTCAAACTCTTCCTTCATTTTGATTTTATTATAAGATAACTCCTCATTCGTCCCACATTGGGAATATGTCAGTGTTACAGCAGTCAGTGAATTTAATAATAAAATGGTTTGAGATGAACAGATAAAATCTTTAGGACGATTTCGTTAAATTACATTCATTAGAGGTATTTGTGAAATAGCCGTCTTCCTGTCGATTTTGGAAAAGGGGTTTATATTACTTATTATTACTATTTAAGTCTTGATACCGTACACATTTGTGCCGAATTTCATTCGCCTACGAAACTGTAAACTGAAAAGTGTTAGAGCCATTTTTCCTCACCCAGTTTTTGAACCTGAGCACATTTAAACCCTCAAAAATGAACAGAAAGCAGTGATTATTATAGTCCTCTGAGCTTTAGCAATAGGGTTCTATGCACTTTCGGTATTTGAGCCACTTTTGAACAAGGCAAAATAAAGAGACAAAAGAGTACAACAACAAAATGTATGGTATGGTTTATATGGTATATATATATATGGTATATATATATATATATATATATATATATATATATATATATATAGGGCAAGTCATACATTGTGTTCCTAAAAACTGTACAGTGAATACGATTTCTTTAAGACCTGAAAAATGTATGGATTTAGAAGATCATATCTCCAAACTGGTTTCCATGTGGTGTGTGCCTTCAGGCTCGTGACCAGAAAACCCTGGGAGACCTGCGTGCCGCTCAGGAGTGCTCAGATAAAGCGAAATGGTACAACATTCTTGCTTCCGGCTGGAACCTGCTGATCCCGCTGCTTCTGCTGGGGCTTTTGGTTCTGCTGCTGGTGCATCTGGGAAGCTCTCAGGGAACCTTTGATTTCTTTGGGGAGGATGGATTCCAGAGCTTCATGAAGCTCTTCAGCAGGTAGACAGAGCTTCTCGAGTCAGAACCAGAAGCAGCGTACCCCCCCGAAAACTCCAGACTCTTCACCTGCTCTCATCAGCATGCCTTTTTCCCATTTCCTGTGAGAATTTGTTCTTTAGATATTGTCCATTATTCCTCCAAGTATACTGTATATCTACCCTGAATATATGTTGAATAAGGCTCCGTATAATTTAATAAACACTTTATTGTTGTTCATGGTTTCACTTGTATCTCTTTAAGTGTTCATTTGTTATGGAAAATCGATCACGGTTTCGTAAAATTAGAACTAGTCGTACCTTTTAGATGCTCGGGTCTGGGCTAAATGCAGAGAATTATACGTTTGGTCAAAGCTTTTCCCGTATTTACTCTGTCGCTTCAAACTTTGAAGCTAAGATTAAAACCCTAAGATGTCTATTTTAGACCTAAGCGTACATGATGATGATGATGGTGGTGCTGTTGGTTAAAAACATGAAAGAATATATAATAGTGACACACATTGACATTTTCACTAAAGTGGAACATGTAAAAGTGTACAACTTCTGCCAATATTTCTGCTTCTTCTATTTCTGTTTAGGTTTTCATTTGTCTTCTTCCAAACTGACCAATCACAGAGCTTACAGTCTGTAACTTCATTGGGTCAACTTAAAAGATTCTTTAAGTCATTTCCTTTCGTAAAACCTCTATAAAATAACCTCCAAGTTGGCTTTGGAGGACTGTTTATTGGACAAGATTGATCATCAGATGGATAATGTATTAGTCACAATGTTGGATGCTTGTTTATTGGAGTTAATGAATGGTTTGGTGGAGTTTGGGATGGTGGTAGCTATCCACCTACATACCCTCCACAAATGTGCCATATGATTTCAAAACCACTAGTGTGCCGTCTTTAATATTTAAGTATGTTGAGGTTTTTGCTTACTGATCATGAAATATTACATAAAATTTACAAATGCTAACCTAAACTTGATGGATAAAGATTGTGCAAAAGCTTTGCTGTTGATTTATAAAAGGGGTGTTTAAAAATATTTAATGGTTGTCCTAAAATGTGGAAGACCAGGTAAAGTTCCCCATGCCAATATGGGTAATATACACCGACCCCCTATCTCTCTATGATTTTCCTTAGCTGTGATAGGGATATGCAATATTGGTTGCTAAGGTAAACACTCAGGTTGCTATGGAGGGGTCAGTGACGTAATATAATGTTGTTTGAACCAACCCCCATGTCTTAATGCCAAAGCTGAGATAGGGTTCAGAAAGATTGGTTTGCTGGGCTGAACAGTTTGGATATTAGGGAGACGTTAAAACTATGATTAACATAAACAAATCCCCTTTTCTCAATGAGGACCATTTCTAGAGCGTGGTTTTCAGATATTGTGAAAACACACAGTGCTTGGTATGTTCTTGCACAGACTGGTGACCTCCACAAGTGTAGTCCACCAGAGTTACACTTTTACAAGGTGTCGCCCAATGTTAGGTCAGTGGAAAATTTCCCAGAATTAACTTAGTGGTATCTGAAAAGATAAACTTAAATTAGACTTAAACCCAATTTATACTTCTGCATCAAAGGCTAATCTCTATACGTAACCTATGTGTGTAGTGCTTATGTTTAGTCTTCCTCTTATAGGTATTATAAATTATCCAACAGTGTTTGTACTTTGTTGAAAGAATGATTATACAGACAATTATCTTTCTGCTAACTTTTGATCAAACACTCAGTTTTTTGGTTTGCTCCTGGTGGAAATGCTCGGATATGTATGAAATCACTTCAAAAAATGCTCTGGTACCAAACCAACCAATCACAGAGCTTACAGTCTGCATCTACACTCAGCAAAGTTGCGTTTTTTAGAAGGTGCACCTCAGTGTAGGGGTCTGTGTCTATATTGGGCTTTAGATTGACGTTTTTATGGACTAGATGGATTGATGGTTGGAGACAGGATTAGGTGGCCAATACTGATGGATGCTTTAATGAATATTGCATTAAATGCAATATTTATGCGATGGTTATATCAGTGATCCCCAACCTGTGGTGTAAGGACTAGTACTGGTACACGTCTATCTCTGAAAAATCTTTAAATTTGAAAAATGACCATATTCTCCCGAAATCTTCCTGCACTTACGCACTTACGTGAACAAGATTGAGGACCACTGGCTTATATGAAGAGATTCATTGGGAATGGGTTAGTTGGGCAGTTGATTGGGCAAAATTAGCTGAAAATTATTTGAAACTGGGTTAGATGCACCATTTATATGGACACTGGTTAAATTGGCTATTTGTTGGACACTGGGCTAAATGAACCAATTACTGGCAAAAGGGTTGGTCATGATTCTAATGACAATTGCTCATGTTGTGATTCACTCAGAGGAAAGTATTATTAAATCATTATTCCTTTATTCATTTGACGGATGATTAATAAGCCTCCGTAAATATCTGAGACGTCTTTGGAAATACCAAAAGTTCCAATTTAGTTCTATGGAGTTGACCAAATGGTTTCCGAACATGAGTTTTGATGCTTTTCGGGAGTAATTTCTCTTGTACAGGGACTAAAGCGCTGCTGTGGTTTGATTCTCGCGTGTCTCTGTAATGTTGGATTCAAAGCGGTTGCCCTTCCCAGATACGCTGCTTTTTATATCACTTAAATGACAGAGCTGCTCGCCAACCTTCTACTCCCCTTCTATTCCAGTCGACAGAGTGGACACAGATGTGCGGAGGCAAATGCCAACCCTCCCTACACCTATACATGCATGAGTCTGAATTGCATCTCTCTGGATTCATGATTAGCCTTCACTTTATCCATTAAAGATGAGTAATCTTTACTTGCATCATCTTCTTATATGCCAAGAAACTATTTGAAGTGTTAAATGTACAATCGTTAAATTAAATGAACTTGCTTATAAATGTCCGTGCTAAATACCTTTAGTGGTATTTGCTTAATGGTCATGAAATATGTGTGAACTCTTTACCTTTAATGTAGATATTCTGACCTAAATAAGTGCTGTTTTATACACAAACGTACATTTCATTTCATACATTTTCATATGATATGCAGTGAAATGCTTTGACAACCACTCTTGAACCTAGAGTGAGAATGGAAATAAAAGCTTGCTGAAAAATAGAGTTCAACGTTATAGAAAATTAAATAAAGTAAAAAAAATAATAATTACGTATTAGTAAAAGGATAAATATATTTTTCTTAGTTTTTTTGTATACTGATTGTTACTTTATTTTATGTTAATTAAGTTTAATTTTGTAAATAAAACTCAAATTGTTCTTTTTATTGTTGATAAATCCAAATGCTGTATGTCACTACAAGGTAAACTTCTAAAACCTCCAGTGCCCCTTGTTTACGTGACCTGTGGGGTGGGGCTAAAGAGAGGACAGTCACCATGGTGATGAGAAAGAAGCTAGAAAACTAAAAATGAATCAAATCATGTACTTTATAAACCTGAAACTTGGCAAAAACTCTGATGGATTCCAGATACATTCTCCCTCTAAGCTTTTAGTGCAATTATCACTTTATTTTGTTCAATTTTCCATCCTTCGTTAGAGCTTTCAGGGGGGGGCTTTAGCCTCGTGGTTAGAGTTTGGCCACACGAGGCAAGAACACTCAGACACAGAGGCTAAAATTATGGCTATGAGCATCAGATCTCTGAAATGTGGGCTAATCTTCCCCTTCCGTCTGTTTGAGGCTCGGTAATGATGATTCTTCTAAGTTTCTGGGTGGCTTTCGGGGTTAGCTCCCACCCAGAATTAATAACAGGTAAGACGAGGACGTGAGTGGCGCGTGTACGTTTGCTCTTGTAGTTATTTTTACGGCCAGTGGTTTGTGCTACGGTTGGAGATCAATTTCTTAAAACTCTAAAGAGGACCTCACTAGAGAGAACAATTTTTAAATTGAGAATGTTATTTTACTTGCATAATTGCATAAATAAAAATGTAAACATTACATTTTTTATCGCTCTGATGAGATGAGACAGTTAAATGTTGAATTTAAATGAGTAATATAATCATTTAGAATATAATATTTACCAAATCAGCAATTACATTTGTAAAATCATGTTTTTCATTATTTTTTTTGTTACATTAGGGTTACATTGCAGTGGATAAACTCTCCTAAAAGTTGAATTTGAAGGTTTAATCTCCACAACTCATTTTGTCATTTATAAGATTTACATTTAATAAATCATTTTTATCAGAAACAGTAATTTAAGTGACGTTTTACAGGATTAATGCATTATTAGCTCAATGACATTAGTATTAAACAATAGAATCCCTAATGTGATCATTTAGATTTAATTGTTCTGAGAGTACTTTCCCAGGGAAGTGTCATGTGGTCAGATGGAGACCCCCGACATGATTTCTGTGCTTGAGTGAGTGCATCAGCCCCCTCCCCAGTCGTAGACTCCCCAAAGACCCTCTCACACCACCTACCATCATATGTCCAGTTGGCTTCTGGCCCTGTTCACTACTTATTTAAATTGCCCCTCCAGCCATGGTTCCCTCCCCCGCTATACTGTCTGATCTGTTAGCTCCTCCCCCTCGTCTACTAGCCCCTCCTTCTTCATCATGTGTCAATTGTTTATGCTCACTCCTCTGTTTTGTGTGGGCGATCTGCTGACCCCTCCCCCGCCGTCTGTGGTTGGGCAGCTGGTGACCATGGAGACCCAGCTGTGGAGTGGCTGAGAAAGAGAACCCAACTGACAAGAGCCTCCACATTTTACCACCATCTCTACATCTGACATTAACTGAAGTACGACACATGGAGTTTTCCTGCCATCTGCCTTGAGTTTTTTTTTTAATATCCAGTCTAAACAAACATGGCTTCAACCTCATTAAAACAAACATTTCCATAACCCTGAGAAAATGTACCATTTTGAAATCTTTGCAGCCTTTTTTATCTCTTAGCTTAGCATAGAGCGTTGAATCTGATTAGACCCGTAGCATTTCAGGATAAATGGATCAGTTAGCGTGTTTGTCAACATATCTTTCGTATTTAAAACCCAACTCTTTTAGAGTTACATTTTCCTGAAATACTAGTGGAAAAATTAACCGATTTATCATTCCGTATGTTAACGATTCTCGACCTCTCTGAAGTGCGAAGTAAACAAGGGACTTTGCTAGTGAAACATGGCTGCATCAAGTGCAGGAAAATGGTGAAATTATCTCATCCTAGACATCCAGTGTGATCTGCATTCACATAGCAAATCAAGTTCGGTGAAAATATTGACGAACCTTAATTTTTACATTATCTACTTAAAGTTAATTGACTGTTAAAAAGTATACTTTTTATGTATTGTTTACTTAGAAACTGTATTGTTGGTCAACTTGAATGTTTTGAAGCAACCAGTAATAGAGTATTATGAAGTTTTTTGGTTAACAGTGCAGGTAATAAAATAAAGGAAGGAAAAATGGTTCTGAAGCTCACTTCAATCCTCTGCTGTTCTGAAAACGACGCAATTTAGTTCTGGTCACTGTAGGGGCTTTTTCAAGATCTTAAAATTAGTTTTAGTTTTAAATGAAATCTCATCTCAGGTCAAGTCTTTCTGAAAATCCCACTTTGGAGAAATGTTCCGTTTCAGTGACCCATGCATGCATTGCTGCATTCGCTTCTGGAAAACGGTCAATACCTTGTAGACATATATCTTAATAGCATTTTATAGGTTTAAACGTTCATGCATGTAATAAAAATACTTGGAAATTGTACATTTTGATTCAGATGTTGCGTATATATTACCTTTTACCATATACAGGTTTTCTTCTATTTAATTCCCTCACGTTTAGCTTTGTTCATTACAAGCTGAGAACATGGATCAGAGTGAAAACAAGGTTTGTTAAAGTAACAATGGAATGAAATGACAAAGCTGTTGGTTAATGAGACGTTCGCACTGTCATACACATGTTAAACACGCAAATAAATATTAATCGGATCCCCGTGGGCTCTCTTGTTCTACCACCCAGGCACGCGTCATTCCTATGCGCGCGCTCCAGCAGGTGTTTGGGCGGGAAAAGAGCCGCGCTCTCGACCTCTCATTTCAAGTGGGCCGCGCAATTTCACGCCGCTTCTGTTCTTCATATGGGGTCTAAAAACCACGCAGCCCCTTAACCCCGCAATATTGTCACAATTCTTACATTTTCAGCCCCACTTTTGCCTAAACCAAACGTTGCCATTAGCATGCATGTATTCATGGGTGTATGTTAATTTACATAAACACACGTGTGTCAAGTATATGGAATCAGTTTATATATATTATTATATATTTTTTTTCTCCCCCTCTCATGCTGATTGTTACCCGAGTATCATTATAACATATGGAAAATTGGTATCTGAGTCTATTATTATATTTATGTTATAAATGTTTAACAAGTTTGATTAGCATATTATGGGAAAGTCTAGTTCTCTTATTCTATGAATTTCACTCAACATTTTTCATTCATTCGTTTTCAAACCTGCAGACCCCCTTTCAGGGTCACGGGGGTCTGCTGGTGCCTATCTCCAGCACACATTGGGCGAGAGGCGGGGGTAATCCAGTCCATCACAGTGCAACATTCAGACCAAAGGGGAATTTAGATTATTTCGGGATTTGGGTTTTTGGGATTGTTGGGGAAACTGGAGTACCCGGAGGAGAACATGCAAACTCCTTCAAGGAAGGTCACCGGCGAGCCTTGAATCAGCAACCTTCTAACAGGAAGGCCACTCAACATTTATGTTAGCCAATGCTCTTTGTCTCTTAAGTTCTCCTAAAATGTAATCGTAATAATTGTTGCAATCTTTTGGCTCTCATTTAATGTAAAGACAGCGTGTCTATAAAATCGTGTTATTGTAAAGTACAAAAAATTAGTAAATATGTTAGTAAACAGGAAAATACATGTTATAAAGCTTTTATAAAATAAATGGTCACCAACTCTTTTGGACTTTACAACTTGTAATATTTATAGTATATTTTGGGTAAAACAATGGGTCAGGCCAACGTTTGAACTTTGAACACTGTATGCCCATTTATTATACATATTACAACAGTGAGGAATATGGCTCAGAGTGATTTTCCTCCACAAAATGAGGAGTAACATTTTAGCTCAAAGTATTCTTTAAATGCACAAGTTACAATAAATAAATAACTTAAGCCATTACAAAATATATACACAGTGACTTGAATAAAGCAACAATAATTATTGTTACTTGAACCGCCTTTAACGTTACTCGCCATTTAAAGGCTACTTAAAATTGCTCATTGAACATTCAAGGAAATAAAATGCACACAATAAGCAAATAAATAGAGAAAATTACAATGTTGTGCAATAAACTCTGATAGTCGTTACTTCCGGCATTTTCCCGCCACGGCGCCACCACTCTATGACGCATGCGCTTGGAATCCGGCTCGTTTTCACGCCGTGTCTTTACTTTCCTTCCGGATGCTGTCCATTTTCTTTCGCTTTCCAAAGAAATCTACATGCAGACACATTTAGAAGATTAAAACATGGACATTTTATAAAGTTTAGTCATGTTGATAGCGGGATAGTGTTTACCTGTAATGCGCATGTTCGTCTGGCTGATCTTCTGGACGCGTTTGCGCTTGTGAGACAATTTTCCTCTGTTATTGTAGCCTGTACGAGTCAGTTTGTACAAAACATTCTTTGAAGATGCTTTGACACATTTTGGTTGAATCTGAGATGTTGTTTTGGCCACTAACAAGTCCGAATGGATTTTATTTGAGACGGGAGTCGTCTCTCTGTAAAACTCCGGACAGTCGAGAGCTGGGCTTTCCTCCCACTTTAAGTCCCCGTCCAGCGGCTTTCCTTCGCCAAAATCAAAGTTCCATTTCTGCTGGTCTCTTTCGGTTATCTCGCGAAGTTTGGTCTTTAGTTCCCGCTGGATCTCAGCATGGTCCACTGGTCCAAAGAGATTCCGGCATGTTGCTGTCCGCCTCCGTGGAGGAAAAACACTCGCGTCCGTCCTATGGCCATTTTCCCTGGAGGCCAGTCTTTCTCCGAGGATGGGGGAACACAGCATGGCAGACATCGTCGATCCAAAACAGAAAACGGTCTGACTAATATCCAAATGTTGATCTATCTACCAAGTATATATTAACGAGAATTCCAACACACCCGTTATAAATTGGTTAACCTTGATCTGGTAGTGATTTTAATCTCATCAGATTTAAAGTCCTGCGCCTCATCGGTGGAGAAACGAACACATTGCTCCTATTGGTCGAGATCTCAGACCCTTTCGGTTACGCCCCAGGAACCACCTTCGCTCCGTTGTGATTGGCTTGATACCAACATACTCAACACTGATTGGTTTAGAGTAATTGAATATTTATGAGGTACATATTATTTATTTATTACAGCTCCCGCCCCTGCTAGCTTACATTGCACCATCTGGAGACTAAATAACCTATTATTCCCTTTTTTTAAAATTGTATGTTCTTATTTGTTTTCACCAATGCACATCTCTCAAATAATTACGTAAAAATAAACATTAGATTTCATATAAACCTTTAAAATATGTTTTTAATCCCTTTAGTATGTGATAGATGTTCATCGCATAACACCCAATTTTTCTGCAAAATATCAAAAAATATGGTTAGTTGCTGACTTAGGAATTCAAATTTAACCATTTTACTCAACATAATACTATATTACACTGCAATACACTGTAAAGTATATGCTTAAACAATTAACAAAAACGATAGTCATATTAAAAATGAACTTATTTTCAAAAGTACTTACATGCTTAAAAACCTAATTGATTGTTTTTTATAAAAAAAATGAATTAGTATTAGTTTAGATTGAACCTCTTCTATGAGCTCTTCTTATGATTAACTGGCCATTCATTCCAATTTATATGTGTTTTTCCTGATCCATTCATTCCAATTTATATGTGTTTTTCCTGATCTGTTTGTGTAGGTTTTATAAGCTTTATATTATATCCTGTTTAATGGATATTTATTTATTTATTTTTTATTTAGTCAGAGCTTAGAATCACTTTAAAAAAATATATTCGAGGTTTTTTTTTTAAATGTCTACAAATTCTGATACCTTTGATCATAATAAATAACGATGATCTCATCAATATAAAGGCTTTAATCACGAAGGGAAAGGAATTGATCGGTGCTTCTGGAGAGAAGCTTTTGTTGTCCTTCTGTAAATAGTTCAACAGCGCCCCCATTGATCATTTAAAAGATTACATTAAACAACCAGTAAATCCCGTCAATGCCAGTTTTATCGTGTTTATGACCTCATTACTAATGTTTTATCTAAATTGGAGTCATAATGCCCATATCTGATAACGCTATAAGTTGAGAGAGACTCATAAGTGAATATGTAATTTTAAAAGGAATCGCTAACTAGTTTATACTGTCTGAGTGCAGCGTTTGTGCTGAGTCTCCCATAGTGATGCTTGATGAGTTAAGCACTTTAGGAAAACAGCTCATAATGTGTTTTTCCACAAACATTCTGCTTACATGCACATAAATACTATTATTCGTTTAAAGTTCCTGCTTTTGGTGTATTTTTGAAATGTGTCAAGACAAAAACACAACATAACATGTTCTAAAAGGGGCATCATATGTCTATTTTTACAAAGATTATGTGAATCTCTGGGTTTCATCAAAAGTATGAAGTTAATGAGACTAAGAACCGATTTCTGAGTCTGGCTCTTTAAATGATCTTGACCTCCTGCTGATCCCGCCCCCTCATGTCATGTGAATGTCATCTGATGACTGTTATGTTAATCTTTACAGTCACTGCGTTAATCAATGTTGGAGAATAGGAACCATCAATTATGATAATGCAAGCTAGGAGGGTCAAAATGTAAATATTTGGCTGTAGCAAATGATGGAGAGCTGTACAATAACGAGCTACTGCAGGTAACAGTCAAGCGTGGGGGAGGTTCCTTAGCGTTTATCCAAATAAACTTGGTCAAGTATTAATGGTGTTCTCTAAGCTGATAAATAGAGAGATACATATACATTGTGTAATATCATCATGGAGGATAATTAACTGCACCAAATATATTATGCAGCTGGACAATTACCCCAAACACACAACCAAAGTCATTCAGGACTTTGTTCAAATCTATGGAATGAGCCCAACATCATCGCATCTCTTTAATCACAGATGGATGCGTGAAAGCTACATCCACAGAAGATCTGGGAACTTTTCTTAAGTTGTTTGGAAGAATCTACAAGTGGAGCTCCTTAAAAACTATGAAGAATGGCTGCAGTTTGAAGGTAAAGAATAAGTCATAACAAATAATGGTTTGATTTAGTTTTTTATTTATTTTTGTTTATTCACCGAATTGGTCATGAATGAAAATATCATAACTTTTTAAAATGTTGCTGAAAATTTCATTAATGTAAGACCTAAGTGTTTTACACAGTACCGTTTGTGTTTAAATCAACGATTATATTTTGGTTGTTTACGTCCATTTTATTTATTTGTTTTACAATTTATTATCATTTTACACAAAATTTTTAACGATTTAAACGTGATGTTTTTTCACGTTGTTCACTGCAAATAATTGATTAATTATGAAAAATAAAATCATAACAAAAACACAAGCGGATGACGTCGCCACCGCAACGAGCGGAAATGACGCCATGCCGCGCGACCTTACGACGGTGGGGAAATTTTTCCAAAGAGCACGAGAACTGCGCGTGCGTGTTCGGAGGACCGTCTCAGAAATGGTTTTATAGCCCAGTAGAGGATGATGTGACGCGTTTGGTTGTGCGTTAATCTTAAAGATAGTTTATATCCACCCGGTTTTTAAGACGAACGTTTGATCCGGTTTACGCGCTCGTTGCCAGGCAGTGACAGGACGGACTCTAGCTTCTGTACCGAGCTGTGATTTTTTTTTTATTTTTTATTCTTAAATGTTTTATTTTAAGTCTCAGAGGGCAGGGGTTATTTAGTTATGTCAGGTGAGTCATTGTTATTAGATAACTGTGATTATTTAATGTGGAGTTAAAGTTTAAATCCCAGTCTGTTTATTTGTACTTGGAGTTAAGATTAAGGTTTGGCTTTTCTGCAGTTGAGTTGGTTTCAGGATGGGCTGGTTGAGACAGGGGTCAGTTTAGTTGCTTGTCTGGTTGGGTCAGTTGTCATTCAGGGTTCAGTTGAGATGCTGAGCTGCAGGTAGGTTTGGAAACTTTAGATGTTACTGTTTATGTTAGATTAAGTTCAGGTTTAGTTTAAGAGATTCCAAGGATGGCCAAAGGTGAGTTGAAGAAGTCTGGAGCGGATGATGTCCAAGTGTCCAGTCGCTCAGAGTGTGAAGTGTTCGATGATGGCACCAACACCTTCTTCTGGTAAGTTGTGGTTCAATGATGTTTTGTCTACTCTTTGGTTTCAATGGACAGTGGGTGAGGGATGTCCAGAGCGTAACAGCTTTGCTTGGCTTTTCTTTTCTAAAAACCTAAGCAGAACCACGCAGGATCCATTAGATGCTTTAAGATAGAGAGATTCCCAAGATGAGACTCTTCTGTGTCACGCAAACATGGAGAGTTGAACTATATGAATAATGCATTATACATATATATATATATATATATGTGTGGTTCGCTGGGTTAAATCTGGATGTACGTTGACAGGTGAAGTGTTTCAAAACTATGTGAAATAATTATGATCATATGGATGTAAACTCTGTGTTTCTGCAGAGATATTAATGCCGTAATCCTATTTAACCATTGAAACAGTTAAAAAAAAATGTCGTAAACAGTGCTATTATACCACTAAATTTGTTTGGGCTCCTGTAAGCTTTTTTGTACTGAAAAATTAGTAAAAAAGAAAATATTACGCAACGTTAAAATGCATTAATCTTAAGCACAGATCTCCATTCTTTCTTGTCTGTGTGTGTTGGGTAGTGATTAAGGCGTGGTTGTTTTTCTTTATCGACTTCTGTACCAGCTCAGCAGGTTTTTAGTTGCAAAAAAAAACCGATGTCTTGCAAGAACAGCTAGACACACACTCCATTGTTTTCTTGTTTTTAATTATAGCTGTCTGATTTCTTTATTTTCTCTTTGGTTGCCTGTCTGCAGGAGGGCACATACGCTGACCGTATTGTTCATATTGACGTGTGTCCTGGTTTATGTGACTCTACTGGAGGAGACGCCACATGACACCGCGTACAACACTAAAAGGTAAACTTATAAGCCTTTTATGTTAGCAGTCTTATAGGTGGAAATGCTAAAATGATAAGGGTATCCATACCAAAAATAACCCTAAGTAGTAGACACATTAAGAATAACACTAATTTATTAATATTATAAAACTAGATAACACTCAAATTTTATTGTGGTTTGTAAAAGTTCTGTTTATAACCAATAAACCAACATTTATTTTAAAGTTTATCCAGAATAAACGTTATAATATGATGGGCCGACAGAACCACGATGGGCTTTGATTTGCAAAGAGTCTATGTGATGTCATCACTAGACCATTTGAAAATGCTGCTTTGCGTGTTATATAGGGATTCCAAATATTTATGAGAATGATGTTGAGGAGTTATGTTGTTTGGGGTACATTTGTATTGCTGAGAAACTCAATCTGATTAAGCTTCTCAAGAGTCAATATATTGTTTAACAGAAGTTTTTTTAATCAGATTAATCGTTAACTACCAAAGCTAATTCTGCTTTAATAGGAATTTGCCTGAAGAAGCAAAAATTGCGTTGTCACCTTAAGAAGATTAACGAATCATGCACATAGTAAATGTCCACCTGTAAAATTTCACCTGCAGCATCTCTACTTTTTCGCCCATATCTGATTTTCTGATGACTTAAAAGTTAAAAAAAAAAAAAATGTAGTTGCCAGATGGCAATAGAAATGAATTTTCAATGAACACATCACGGCTAATCACACAGTTTTGAAAGATGCTTAGGGGATTAAAATAGTAGCAATATTACTTACAGATACATGTTTTGATCTTCAAATGCATTTCAAGATTTGCGTCACTGGATTTGCAAACTTGTATTTCCTTCAGGAAATGACTATTTTGTCTAGATTATTTTTGTTGTTGCTAAAATGTTGACACTTTTTTTCACAGAATCATAACTAATACAGACAAATGTAGAAACTAAATAATTTGTGAATTTAGTTTACAGAATTATTCACATTCTTAAGTAAAGTCAACCTTTATTTCTATAGCATTTTACATACAGTGGAGACTGAACAAAGTGTTGAACAATACAAATCTAGAAATGTAAAAAAATATGTATATTGTTACCCAAATAACGCATATTAAACATAATGCAACATCAATGACTAAAATACAATATCTGATATAGTATCATGCATTTTAATTCATTAAGAAACTTTCAAAAGAACTTTTCCAAATAGGATGCCTTTTGGAATTAATTAGTTTATATTTTTGAAACTGTTAAACAGAAAAGTTGTAATTTAAATAATTAAATATTTATGTAAATTATATATATTTTTTTGTTGTGTTATTGACATTAAATTGGGCGCAGTAGGTTTGGATTAAGCTACAAACAAACAAACACCTTCAGCTTGGGTTGAAGCTAAAGTTGTCCTATAAGGATAGACATGTCACATGGTTTTTCTGGGAGGGGCTTGCAGGGAGCACACACTTGTGTTTTCTATTGGCTAACAGGATTAAAGTTGACATGACATCTGCTGTAGATCACAAAGTCCTGGCTGCAGACTGACCCGCTGAGCTTAAAAGAACACGACCTTTGTCACAAGAAAGAGCTGTGGCTATTTTGATGTGTATGCAGCGCCTGGTATTATTAACGTTGTCGTGCCAGATTCAAACCAACTCTTAAGTCTGGAAGTTTTTTAGGGTGAGATTGATGCTGTTGAGATTGAGAATTAAAAAAAATTTAATTCAACATGTAAACAACAAAGTAAAGTGTTTACATTCTAGGATGAGGTGATGATATTTAGTCAGCTTTAATGTCTATGGCTTTTTGTACACGCCATTAAATGTGATTTCGGAGTAATACAGAAAGAAATGTTTATGAAACATATTTCTTCACTTATCATAATCATAAAATTACAACAATAAATAAGTTATAATACATAGCTACGCGTTTATAAAGTGCTTTAGTGCAGATGCTTCAAAGCAGATAAAAGTAAAATGGCAGAGGCCATATTTAAACAGTATTTAAATGCCATTTTTAGGGTCTGATAATGGTGGTGTTTTTCTCAATCAATTAAAATGTAAATATTTTATATTCAACCCAGGGCACAATAGCGGAGCTCCCAAAGTAAAAGCCCACACTTGTAATTTCAATTCACACGGGGAGCTACATGCTCAGAGACTAAATGCCTAATGTTTGCAGGGTTTGTTTGCTTTTTTTAGCCTTGTCCTTTCCTGTTTAAAAACCACCACATGGGGGTAGTTGCTTCGTTGAGCTGGACAGTTTTGTTATTTCCAGGGGAGTGAGCACTTGGTTTAGTGTTTCCTTCCGTGAATTGTGTGTGGGCGGTTTTATTTTGGTTTTAAAGAAAATGTAATGTTGATCTTGTTAAACCACACTCCCCTACTAAGCTAAAAGTCTAAATTCATTTTGTTTCCTAAAAATAGAGGATTGTACATGAGTTTATTTGATTTTTAATGTCTAGTTCTGACTAGTATTTTCTTTCAGTTGTGCTCATAAGTTTCACACCCAGCAAATTTTCTGATTTCTTGGCCATTTCCCAGAAATATGACCCTGATCAAAAGTTTACGCAGCCTGGTGATGTCTTTGCCTAATAACATACACAAACACTTGACACAAAAGGGTGATCAGAGTAATTTTGGTTGTCATTAGAATCTAAAAACACAGTAAACACAGATTTTTTTATGATTAATAATTTCTGAAAATGGCCAAGATATCAAACATTTGTCCAGGGTATGTACATTTATGAGCACAACTGTACATTTTGCGTTTGAAGTAAGTGTTTGTTGGCATTTCCCTGGTGCGTAGCCAAAATCCTGTAGTGTGGTTAATGCTAATTTAAAAATGTGTTATTTTTTATCTGTTCTAGAGGAATTGTTGCCAGTATTCTGGTGTTCTTGTGTTTTGGAGTTACTCAAGCGAAAGATGGACCCTTCACACGACCTCATCCAGGTCAGAGTTGGCACTTTTACCCGCATTAACACTGACCAAAGACACTTGTGCAGACTTTGTGCAGAGATGACCGTACATCACTGGTCTTTGCCTGACCCGTTTCTCACAGAATTGTACAGTGAGCCAAGATGATCCTGAAATCAGTGAATGTTGCATTAGAGCGTTTTTCACCATGTCTTCATAAATTACTCAGAGCAAGTGTCATTACTTTAGATTTTATGTTAAATGCTTTGAGAAGGAGGTGGAAAAAGATGAAAAAACAATTAGATTGTACACAGCAATATGTAGGGTGTTGGTTTAACTCCCAGTGAGTTGATTTTCCAATCTTTTTAGAGTTAAAATAACACTTTCAAAAATAGTTGTTTTTAGAGTTGATTAAATAACTCCCAAAGAGTGTTTAAAAATAACTTTCTGATTGTAATGAATTATTTTGACACTAAGTTTGTGCAAATTACATGATCTAGGATGTAAAAAAATAACACATATGTTATTAATATATGTTTTTAACTCTCAAAATAATGTTAAACTAAAAATACACCCCCCACTACATTTTAATAAAACACGAAAAAGAAGATGTATACAATTTATTCACAAACATTGTATGCTGTTTGAAATTCAAATGGCTTGAAAAATCTCTACTCTGACATTTTTAAAATGCATCTGTCCTCCCTTTTCAGCACCTTGTGTGCATGCAAATACTCACTCAACAAGCACAGGGCTTTTTTGACAAACACAGGCCCAGATTTAAACTCTAGAAACTTTGATCCAACTGGTGATATGTTTGAAAATGAAACCCACAGAGTTAAATCAACTCTGTAAAATAACCCCAGTGCAGAGAAATACTTAACTCTGAAAGTGCTAAAAGCAACTCAGAACTCACACCCCAAAATCAACTCCACAATTTTTGTACTGCTTATTTAAATTGGCAAACAAGTTTACTTCATATAATTATTTACCTCATTGGTGGTTAATATTTGAAATTAAAGGAAGTAATAAACAGTTAACTTGTAAATAAATGTCATTTATTATTTGAAAGAGGTTTTTAAAATAAATGTAATTCCCAATGTAATAGTAGTACTATACCGGTAAGTGTTATTTATATTTCACAGTGAATTCTGTAAATTGTAAGATACTTTATTTAGTGCATTAGTATTTTTAAAAGGTTCCCAGAGGGCAAACCCACACTAGCAATTCCAGTTTACAAGGGGAGCTACATGCTATTCCATCAAGAGAGCCTTGCCCGATGTGTGCATAAAGTTCTCATTGTGTTCTATTTAACCGTTTTACTCAGTTAACTCAGGTCAGCTCTGCAGAGAAATCCAGCAGCGAGCCAAACAAAGTATGATTTGCTGTATTTCTTGGAATTTCAGAGAGAGCAGCTGCCGAGCAACAGTAACGGTCTCTTGAGTAATTCCTCACTGTGGTTATGCTCGTTATGAGGTAGAACAAGTTCTGCTGGCTGAGCTGGTCTAGGCTTGTCTGCTCATTCTTTGATTTACGAATGGATGGGCTCCTCTGCTTAATTTCAGACCTAGTGAAGTCTAGGAGGGCACGGTAGAGAGGGTGGGTTGGAGGCTGAAAATTGGGATTCAAACTCATTTTCAAGCAGTTACGCATTAAGTTTTCATTGGTTGTATCATGAAGTGTTAACTTTTTTAGGGGTCTGCAATAAAAATGGCAGCTACATCAAATCATTTGTTGCTTGATTTATATATTTGGTCACAATTGTCTAAGTATACGCTTAATGTTTTATAATTGTTTTGTTGAGAGGTCCATAATGTCACATTCTTGTTGAGGAAAACAGAGATGATAACGTCTGTGTATTTGTGTCTTCAGCCTATTGGCGCTTCTGGCTGTGTGTTTCTGTCGTCTACGAGCTCTTCCTCATCTTCATCCTATTCCAGGTTTGATATCATCCCATATCTAGATTTTCCACAATAATGGTGTAACTAATGTCTGTGGTTGTTCCTTCAGACCGTGCATGACGGCAGGCAGTTTATGAAGTTCATCGACCCTAAGCTGGGCGTTCCTCTTCCTGAGCGAGACTATGGGGGTAACTGTCTCATTTATGACCCAGGAAATCCTGCAGACCCCTTCCACAATATCTGGGTATGGAAGCAAATTACTCTTACAGTTGGTTATGCTTTTGTCTAGTTATTTTTAAAGGCTATGATGTTGGCTTGTATGAAATTATTTTTAACAATGTTGCTATTATGTGACAATTTAATAATAACCATATGTCTCTATATAAACTTCCAAAGAATAGAGATATGGCAAATTGGTTGCTATGGTCAACCGTCTGGTTGCTATGGAGGGGTCTGTAACGTTGTGTTCAGTTTGTCACTATATGTTATATAAACCATCCCCCATGTCACTATCATTTTGCAAAGTTGAGATAAAGCGCTAAAATTTTGGTTGCTAGGTAGTTGTCCGTGATTGCACAAATAATATTAGGCTAGTAATATAGTTGACGTAACCTTATTTATATTAGGTTATTTATATTACGTAACTTTAATTCTTTTATATTTCATTGCCTTTTCCTATTTATTTTTAATGGCCATTATAAATCAATAATAGATATTTAATTTCTTCTAGAGTTTCTATGAGCTTCTCAATTTGAGTTACAGTTTCTCTAAGTTTGACTCCGTTAAGTCAATGGAAAAGTTCCCAGCATTCTTAGCCGTTTTGAAAAGATATAGCAACCCGAGTCAGACCAGTTTGGATGTCTTGGCAAAGTTTGGTGGCTGTAGCTCGAAAGATATAGGACAAGGCGCCAAGCCAACATAATAATGTGTTATATAAATATCTATTTAACTTGTTCTAATAGGAGAATAGAGTGCATAGTGGTATGAAAGGACAACATAGCTTAAGCATAACTTAAGGTAATGTATGTTGCCCATAAATATAAAAATACGTGTTTTTATTTTTACACTAAACTATTTCCATGTGTTAAAAAGAAAATGCAGTTAAACTATTTCAAAAGGAGTTGTTTATATGGTCAAAACTAGGCAGGTACTATTATATATATTATATATACACAAAAGGTATTATATACATACATAACAATATTTTACGTTTTTGCGAGGAACGAAAGGAATTGTGTAAAACTGAATGAAACAAGCTCTCTTCCTCACTAATGTTGCATACTCTGAGCGTACACATGTTAGCGCTGCCCCCTAGTGGCTGGACCCTGAAGTTCAAACTGGATCCTGGACTTCTTGGGTTAAAACAAAAAAAGTTTATTTGGACAGTTCAAACTCTGTAATAGTTTCAGTAGAAGATACTTTTATCATTAAATTAATTCAATTTTAGTTATCCACAATCGATTATTTAGGTTTGACAGCTTTTTTTCTGTGAATTAAACATTTATGACAACAAGCTGAGCCACTTTCAATGTTCAAATACTTTTGTTTTCTTAACAGGACAAAATGGATGGATTCGTTCCTGCCCATTTTCTTGGCTGGTACATCAAGGTTGGTCTTGGTTTCTGGTAATAAAAGAAAGCTTTACATAGTAGACTGTATCGGTCATGTGTCCGTGTGTGCCAGACGCTGGTGATCAGAGACTGGTGGATGTGTATGATCATCAGCGTGATGTTTGAGTTCCTGGAGTACAGCCTCGAACACCAGCTGCCAAACTTCTCCGAGTGCTGGTGGGACCATGTGAGTACTAGTGAGAAAACATGATTTCTAACAATTGCAAAGTCTCTGTCTTCTAACAGAGATCTGTGCAGAAGTGTTCGTAGTGTTCACGTTCTTCAGTTAACTGGATAATATCATTGATTTTTGCCGTGGAATAGTGTTGGAATGATCACCCATCATCATGGCAGGTCTGAGAGGATGATGTTGCAAATGTCTCTTGGTTAATCTTCCTGAAATGTGTCTGACCTGCTGCAGTGGATCATGGACGTATTGGTGTGTAACGGCCTGGGCATCTACTGTGGCATGAAGACACTCGGTTGGCTCTCCATGAAGCCATATCAGTGGCAGGGACTCTGGAACATCCCCACATACAAGTACAAAATACACTTTAAGTACTAGTCATTGGTAAAATTAGTGAAAATGTTCCGACTGTCTTTGATTTTCACATTTCAGAGGCAAAATCAAGCGTATTGCTTTCCAGTTCACGCCGTACAGCTGGGTCAAATTTGAGTGGCGTCCCGCATCCAATCTGAGACGATGGCTGGCGGTTCTGGGGATTATTTTCATGGTGTGTCTGATCATCCGAAACAGTGGAGGGCGCTGTTGAATAAGGACGTCATTGTTTTTCATCTCTTTTCAGTTTTTGTTGGCGGAGTTGAATACGTTTTACTTGAAGTTTGTGCTGTGGATGCCTCCGGAGCATTATCTGGTGCTTCTGCGACTCATCTTCTTCGTGAATGTTGGCGGAGTGGGAATGAGGGAGTTCTACGACTTTATGGACGATCCGTGAGTGAACGTCAAATACTTTTTTTTTTTCGGATATCGAAGGGAAAGTGCAGGTAGTTGGAAAAATGTTTTCATTTAGTCATAAAAAAGTATAACTTCCATCCAATAGAAGAAGTGCCCCGCCCCATTAAAACTAGCACTTTGAGTAGGTCATAATACTTCATAATTGTAGTAAATCCTGAATTTACAACATTTAAATGTAAACGTACCTCTTTTGTCCACTCCCCCCCTTTAAAGAAAATAAAGATTGTGGCATTTTACAATAAAAACAAAAAAGAAAATTTTCCACAAGAATAATTTGCTCTATTCTATTTGTGAGTAATTTTTACAGTTAAAAAATTTAATGTTCGTTTATTAATGTAAATCAAAAGGAATTCTAGCTCAAAATCAGAAAACCGAAATTGAAGTTACCTTAATTGTTTTTTACGCCATTGCATTTCCATTGTTTGCTCGGGGTGTAACGAGCATAATAGATAAACGTATAGATATTACATTCATGAAATCAATGAAAAACAGTAGTATAACCATACATTTTTATACAATGGTTACAAATAAAACTGCATTTAAAAGGTTTTAAGACCCTAAAGTGAGTACCTCTAGGGTTTTCAGCCTTTAGGGGGCACTGATGATGGTGGAAGTTCCCGAATGATCTCTCCTAGTAAACTCCACAATACGTATTGTGACATTTTCACAACAGGATATATATAGTTACACCCCTGTAATTTACATTTTTCATGTTTAGAATACTATCTATTTATCTATCTTACACGAGACACGCTAAATACTATTGGTATTTTGCATAGAAAAAATTGTTTTGGGTAAAATCTATTTCATACATGTAACATGGTCTTTATTAAAATTAGGTCATCATTTTTCTGTAAGAAATGCTGCAATATCTGCTTGAATTTCTTTAGTCTGTGACATAATGGTCACAAGCCACAATTTCCAATAAATAAATGAAATAATACAGGGGTGTGAAAAACTATTTGCCCCCTTCCTGACTTTTGCATGTTTGTCTGATCATCAAACACATTTTAATATTAGTCAAAGATAACACGAGTAAACACAAAATGCGTTTTTTAAATTAATGTTTTTATTGTTTAGTGAGAAAAAAATCCAAACCCACAAAAAAAGTGATTTTTGGAAGCATTTTCCCTCATAACGGTTCTTAAGGATTTAAAATAAGGATGACTGGTCTAAGGACGCTTTAGAAGGTTCACAAATGACGTCACTGTAAAAAAAATACTCCGTTGGAAATCCTCAACAAGACTGATTGAAATAACATTTTTCAGTATTTACAATTAAATGTTGGTGGAATTTTCCGCTGTCGATAATTTTTTATGCGTGGTATTAAGCTTTGTTGGCTTTCACAGATTAACTCGTTTGTAAACGCAGCCATTTTACCGCTTGTTTTGCCACTCTCCGTAATGAAGGTGTGGCTTGGCAGTGTGACATAAATGCATACCCTCTATACATTTTTACACAATCCGTTTTTTGACCGATTAAAGTTTAGTAATGAATCATGCATCAAGTGTATCTCTAAAAGCCATTTGACAAAAGGCGCAGCAAATTACATCATGGTTATTATTACTTTATAAAAATTCAGATTTGATCAATACTTTCCATATAGCTTTGGTATTTCCATTCTAGTGTTGCATTCTGGGATATTCCTGTCTACCGACCATAAGCCTCTGAACCACTTATAGCGTGAACATTGACCAAGTAGCTTTCTTTTGTTTGCCATTTGAACCGATAGGACAGGGTTGAGACAGGTTTAGATGGAGGGAAGGTTGGGTTCGAACCCACGTCCCCCATCGCAACTGCGCGTAACATAGCCGGCGACTGTCTGTTACACCACGAGGCCGACGAGTAACTTTCTTTTGGTGACGTTTTAAAAGCTGTTAAAAATAGCTGGGCTCTTTTGAATTTCAGGAAGTTTCATAAAAAGCTGGGCCAGCAGGCGTGGATTGTAGCAACAATCACCGTCACAGAGTTTCTAATTGTGGTCAAATACGACCCCAACACAATCATGCTGCCAATCCCCTTCTTCGTCACACAGTGCTGGATCCTGGGATTCCTCCTCATCCTTGTGTGGACACTGTGGAGGTTCTTCATCCGGTAAGAATCTCTGAACCAGTTTTATTAATAACTAAACTGAAAAGCCATTTTATAAATACCACAGTGAAAAGGAAACAAAAAATCGAATTGAAACTGCATTGTTTGCTTACAGAACAAAGATTTTTCTTTGTTTTTGTCGTATAATTTACACGTTTTTGGATTAATGTAATAAAGGAGATATCTGTAGGTATAATATGCACTAGTCACAGGAAGCTGATTCTTATTTGGGTGTATTTATTCTGCGCTTCTCTGGGATAACTGTTTGAAATTTGAAACGCAAAACTGACTCCTATATTGCATCAGACAAATAAACCAAAGTATAAAAACTAATCTAACTAAATTATTAGAATGGTGAAACCATCTAAAACTAAGCTATAATGAAAAATCCAAATCTATTATTACCATGGTAGTTACAGATATTCCATATATAATTGTTTTACTTAATTTAAGCTAAAGACACTTGTTTTCTGTTAGTTTTCATGTACCAAAAAAAACCACGTCTGAAAGTGTTATTGAAATTACTATTAACAATTTTTTTAGTTGTTTTTTTTTTATTTCTTAGAAGATGTTGGTGGAAAAAAAGTAGTCGTTTTTTTGTTATATATTTTTCCATATATTCCCAATTTCTGAAGCTACAGGTATTATTTACATTTTTAGATAGCTTCTTGTATGCCAATTTTTAAACTGATTTATATTTCATAGATTTTCTCGTTTGTTTATGGCAGTTTGTTAGATTAATTAAGTATGTTATAGGTCTTAAAAAGTACAGTATTACATTGAAATTACAATGACATGAAACTCTTTAAAAAATGTTGTCCTTTTCCACACGTTGGCCTTATGTTTTCCATTGACAGTGACATCACTCTTCGATACAAGGAAACGAGACGGCGAAGACAGGAAGTGTCTTCTGATCGGGACAGCAGCAGCTCCACGTCCTCAGGCCGAAGCAAACTGAATGGCAACACGGACTCGGTGCGACACAGGAAGCCTTGAACGCTTCCTTTCATTCACGTTTGTGTTTCTAGTGCAGGTCATAGCTCCAATCACGTGTCCGTCGAGCTGTGTCTAGACAGAGGATGACATCATTACCTTTTCTCACAGAGAAGCTTGTTGTATAGTTAGGGTAAAAGATGTCTTTATAGCTGTTACATAGGGGTTCGTCGTCCATTTAGTTTGGGGTTTATGGATTGGTGCTATACAGGAAGTCATGTATGAAGTATGAGCTGCAACACTATTTAAAAGCTATAAGAATGTTCTTATTTAAACGGCTGTGGCCTACTGCTGTATTTAGGATGCTAATTAGCGTTAGCATGAATGTTACGCGAGCACCTCACACACAGACAATCCTCCAGAGCATTTTTCTCAAGAGTCAGTGCCACGTCTGGACCAAAAATGTTTTGCATAAGACCATTATTACCAAAACTCTGATGCTGTTTTAATTTCGGCAGGGAATTCTACCGATGCTTGTGTTCTGAGAGAATTCATCCCAAAGGTCATGTTGTCAAAGTGTTCAGGTGATGGGGTTGTGTGTTGTGTTGTGATCCTTAGTGTGTCGTATGTGCAAGTTCAAAAAACGACCTGATCTGATGTATCAAACGCCATTATAATCTTACTGTGAATGTTAATGCTAGCGCTAATGCTAGCACTGAGCTGTTACTGAGGGGTTTAGGGTTAATTTAAATTTGGCTTTGAGGGGAAGGTAGAAAGGTAATCTCGGGGGGACCATTTGAAGAACTATCTGCCTCTGCTTTAAGTGGTTTGTGATGACATGTTGCAATAAATGAACAACTGGGAGCTCAGATTTTATAATGTTTTCAATAAAATAAAAAAAAGGCCTTCCTTGAAATCTTTTACTTGCGTAATATGCATTTTAGACTGGAAATTCTTCTGATTGACAAGCTCTTGATTTTGATTTTCAGGTAAATGTTGTTAAAAGGAACTGAGCCTTCCTCTATTTACATCATAGGAGTCATGAATAGAGAGGTGAATTTCTGGGGAGGATAAGGATTGATAGTGTGTGTCTCTTTCAAATGTGCAGTGATCTGCTGCTGCTGACAACGTTTTGTATCTCTGTCCAGTTTTTTTGTGCTCCACCAATCAGGCTTTTGCTTAATAATGACCGTATATATCTATGAAAATGCTAAAACATTCCAGTTATCCCAGTTCTGCAACTCTGGAAGAGTTTACTGCTGCAGTCTCACTCAAAACTTTGAGTTACTATGTTTACGAATTGGACTGACGATTCACAATAAAAGCTTCTCTCACGATATTGGTGGCTGGAGTGTTCCGAGTTCACAATATAATGTTCTATGAGTGATGGTCTTTTCACTGCAGACCGTGATGGGTTTAAGAAAATTATCTCCAAATTTCACAGGATTGCAGAATAAAGACACATTGACCAGCGTGCACAGTGCTCAGAATTACAATGGTATATTCAGCAAAACACCTCAGTGTTTATAGTCAGATCTCAGGGTTGGTTTGACTCAACTTTGGTAATTTCAGAAGAACTGTCGATGTAAATCATCTATACATAAGATAATGAAGGATGGTAGTGGTGCATCCTCCGAATCAACCAAAACAGAGAACGCATCTGTGACGAACAAGTGTAAGTATTTTAAACGGGGAAAAAAGTAGAAAATTAAGATATTTCAATTTAGAATAATACAAATTATTAAATTCATATATAAATAAATATCATTTTATAAAGAGCACATTATATATTCAGTGTGTAATAATGTTTGGCGAAATTGGACCGTGTTCGCGCCGCGTTTAAACGTAGATCGACTTGAAACCCTTCCTTCGTAGGACGCAGTACTTAAATTGGGACGCAGTGGTAATAGTTACGTTAAACCAGGAAGCACTGTAGTTATTCTGCGCTTGTAGTCCCGGAACACCGCACGGTGTTTTGATGGAAGTAGATCAAGAATATAAAGGTCAAGACTTCGGATCTAATCTAGTGACAGATGGCGGATAAACCGGTTCCTAGCGCCATTGGCTTCAGCTCCTCGCACGTTCGGGTTTGTTGGTCACGTGATGCGAAATAAAGCACACACTGATGGCAGATGAAACGCCGCTGAAGTGGACAGTTATTGTCCTCACATGCCAACACAAAGACAGCGTTTACGCCTTCCAGAGAGGTAAGCTGCTTTTTCTGAGATAACCTTCCTGGTTTAATGTTAGGCTTTCAGGTTTACGGAACCCCTACGGCTTCCTCAACACGTCATCAAATAAAGTTAAACTAATTAAAAAATATATTAATTATTCATATTAATTCACACGGTAATGATATTGTGTTATTTTTTTTAACGACATGCATTGAAATAAAATGTGTTATACTTCCGTTTGGGTGGAACTCAGATGGTGTTCTACTGTAAAGTTTGCTTCACTAAAGAATGCTTTAAGAAATACAAATAATGAGTGTTTTAGAAAAGTCATAGTGAGCGAAAAGAAAAACAACCCGTTTTCATCAAACAGGTGCTAATGATTATCAAAGTCACAGGTAGGTTGAGAACCAGTCATGATCTGAAACAGAAACAGCTGTGTGGGAGGTTTTAAACTGGAAGATGAACAGCCAAACTCTGTGTGGTTGAAATTGAACGTATAAACACAAAACTAAGTCACTATTCTGATAAACAAGGCCGTCCCCGGACAAAGATTTCAAAACGGTTGGGTTTCAAGATAGTGGAAGGTGGCCAACAATGTCTTCAGCTCAGAACTGGCAGAATCTAGTGAGGTCAGCTGTACCCAACTTCTGTCTGAAGAAATCTGGCAAGAAGTGGTCTTCATGGAGGTGCAGCCAAAAAGCAATATTTCCAACGTGGGAATGGAAATTTAGACATTGGCTGAGAATTAAAGATGTTTTTCAATGCTGGGAAATACAGACCTATACTTATATGCATTTTTCCAAACTTCTGCGCTGTACTGTATATGTGTAGATTTTAGTAGAAAGAAATCCAATATCAATTGAATAAAATGTAATAATCATGTTATTAATTTTTTTAAACGGAGGCAAACAATGTGTTTGTATGTTTCAGAGCTCGAGGTGCGTCAGAAGCGTGGAGTTCTTCCAGAAGATGCCCTGCTGTTGACCGTCCCAGACCCTCACGCCCGGCTGGGCAGTGGCGGTGCAACCCTCAACGCCCTGCTGGTTGCTGCTGAGCACCTCAGTGCCAGGGCTGGATACAGCGTGAGCCATACATTGTACACTATATGGGCTCGTTAACCTTAACGGTTGATCCTAGGTATTCATTAACAGTCGTTTTACACTACACATTCCCAAAACCCTGGGTTAACATTCTTATTTGCGTTGTCACTCCCCCTGATTGGACTACAACAGGTAACACTTCCAATTACCAGAAACTAACAAGGAAAGTTTACGAACAATTATTTAAATTTATAGTAGGTTTTGGGAGACTTGTGTTTAGTCATAGAGTCATTGTTTACAGTCGCATCCTCATCTCGGAAATTTTTGGCCGTTACTGTTTTTGTGTGGAGTGCTTTGGTGAATCTTACGAAGGTACGAAGATAATTTCGACTTCGGGTAAAAGGGTGCAGAGTGTTTGGTCATAAACGAATGGACTATGACTGTTTTATATAAACATATAAAGACTCTTAAACCAGTAGTCTCTGTACGCACCAGTGTGTGTGCCAATCACAGCGGCTGTTTTGAAGTAATTAGGAATGATGCAACCTACCTACTGTTTAATTTTGATTTTAAATAAAATATATAGGTTTCATAAAGGTTATTAGTTTGAATATTTAGTTTTTTAAAAAACTTTTCGAGGGTTATGATGTATAATTTGCACGGTGATTCCAATTAAAATGTGAGAAAATGCCCAATGCTTTTTCAGTTTCATTTTTAAGACCCCAAATAGGTGACCTCAGTGCTATCTAGTGGTTGAGAGAAGGGATAACCCTTGAAAGTACAATCCCTGTGATATGGCTTGTGTTTTTCAAAGTTCTGCCATAAAAGTGCTTGGAACAGTGTATAAGGTTTACGGAGGGATTGCCTGTTATTTTTAAAAATATTTTTCACATTGTTTGGCCCTCTTCCCTAATTCTGGGGATACATTTTTATGAAACATAAAAATGATTCTTTCTCAACTTTTTGTTGTACAAATGACAAAGTAATACGCAGAATTGACCTGAAGAGTATGATTAACGGATGTTATTGAAATAAATTTGAAAATAACTTTATATTCTAGTGGGCGCACTGTAGATTTGCACTGGGGCATATGCTCGACCCAGACCCACCTGCCTCCCTGGTCCAGAGAGGAGTCCGGTCTTTAGAAAATGGAGTCAAATCTTTTTTTTTATGTTAGCCGTTTGTAACTACACTACATTATTGTAACTCAATAATTACAGAATATGATTGGTTCTGCATTCGTATTGACTTCAATGCTCTGAAGATGTGAACGATTAGGATATCTGATGTTTTATCAGTAATTTTTGCTTTGAATTGACTATATTAGCATCAAATGAAGCATTGAAAACGTATAAAAGTGGAAGTAGTTAGAGTTTGGAAATCTCAAAGTTTTACCACCTACATGTAATGTCTGTTTGGGTTCAGGTGGTGACCGCAGATGTTCTGGATGAAGCTCGTATTCTCATCCTTCACACGGTGTGTACTTCTTAAAAAAATACAAATCTACAACTTCGGCCGCAGATAACGTTATCTTTGATTGTGACTGTGCCTCAGGGCAGAGACTTCCCATGGGACGGCTGCAGCAGGGCTTTCTGCTGGATGCCGGTCCAGAGATCCAATGCTGTGCAGGGAGCCGTTTGTTGCTTGGATCTCCTGCTGGACTGTCTGTCCACCAAAGTGAGCTGCTCACAAATAAGCATTCAATCAGAAAAGATGTGCTAAATATTACTGTGGTTCCATTCCAGATTTGCACGGGCTCTCCTCCAGGGGTTTGGGTTTGCAGCACTGATATGATCCTGAATATTCCCACTCAACACTGTAAGGTTACTGCACAAACATTTTTAGACGCTTTATACACAGAAAGGACTGTGAAGCATGTTTTTCTGTGCAGTGATTAGATGGGACGGTTTCTCTGGGGTTCGAGTCGTAGCCTTACCCGGTGACCTTGAGTTTGCTGTCAATCATGGAGTGTATGTCACAGATGCAGAGGTGTGTTGATGAAAAATATAGATTTTTTTTTCAAGTTCTGATAAATATCAAGTTCTTTTTCTTACAGAGCAGAGTGTGTAACATTATCTACAAGGGCTCGAAGGAGAACATCAGCACCGCTTCACTGTCCGATGGAAAGCTACCCTTGGTACGTTAAGGGATTGAAAGAACTCATGCTTTTATCCCAAATTTTACGTTTAAGTCTCTTAGTGCATTTGTTTCGACAGTAAGATTTCTTTTTTCAGCTTTTTAATGTCAGGTCAGTGATATCCAACCCCCAGGCTGCGGACCAGTACCGGGCAGTGGGTCATTTGGTACCTGGCCGCACACAAAGAAAAATTAATTTCCATTATTATCCGAGTCTTAATGATGTTTTATTTTGAAAAGTGGATTCTCTCTGTTAGATCCATCTCACTTGACGCGTGTCAAGTCCTCGACACCATAAGTCACGTGATACATCCCGCTAAATTAAAGTTGCACATGATTACACAGTGTATTTACGTTCATTATTATTATTACAGAGAAAATACCACCGTTTTTAATGCGGATCTTATCTTTTTATAATGTTTTTATCTGCTACACACCTTTAGATCGGGCCGTGAAAATATTGTCAGACAATCAACCGGTCTGTGGTGCGCAAAAGGTTGGGGACCACTGATGTAGGTAACCTCTGTTTAATAAAAGAAAGGTCATCTTGAAACTCAAAGAAAGGGGATTTATTCTGACTTGTAAAATTGCATAACATCTTTAAAGGTTTGTTTGTCTTTTTTGCCATTAACTCAAAGATCTAAACACAGAGCCAAATAGTTGCCCAGTAGTACCTCCTCAAAGGGTTTCTCACATTTTCATGCACTTATCCTTCAAAAACCCAACATTTGCCACCTCCTGCCCAACGCAGATTCTGGTATGGTTGGGAAGTGCCGCATCTGTGTGTGTATCTGTGTGAAAGTGGCATGGAAAACACTGTATGTCATTAGAAAGCTTATATATAACTCACCTGCTGTCTGGTGACACCATGTAACACTAATGAGTCACAGGGGAAGGAAATTGTGCTCAATTTGTACATTTTCACTTAGGGGTGTGCTCACTTTTGTTGAAAGGGGTTTGACAATTGTTGGCTGTATTTTAGTTATTTTGAACAGATGATCCTCACTTTTTAGGGGAAGGGGTGTACTCATGTTTGTCACATGCTCTATATGTCTATGGGACAAACCATGAGGGGAGGAGTAAGAACTTGACTGACACAAGAGAAAGGTACAGAAAGGTAACTACCGGCCATGAATTTCACTACGACTTTCTCGGGGCGGGATTTCCTAGAACAAATTACATAAATCCATGGTATAAAAGCCAGCACCCGAAACTCCTCTCCAGACTCTCGGACCAGTGGCAGAGTCCATAGCTGATTGAGTCTTGAAGGAAAACCAAAAAGGTCTTCTGATGTTTTTAATGGAGCCCAGAAAATGTGTGTTATATTATTACGCCTGTACATATGCTTTCTGAAGCAGAAGAAAATACTCCTCCTTCCTCCTTGCATGGTGGCTTTCTAACCACAACTTTCTGGTGTTTAGGTGTCTGGCCCGGTATTTTTCTCCAGGATTGTTGCAGAGAAACTCCTACAGACTCATGTTACTCCTCCACTGGATGGCTGTACATATCTCGGCATGGATTCAGGAGCCCCACCCCTTGAGGCACAAACACACACAGGAATTAGATACCCTTCTACCAGTCAATGGTTGCTTTCATTTTGAGATGTTTTCCTGCAGATCTCTCTGTTCCTGGATGTTCTTGTTTGTCTTTGCTCGGACGTCACAGAGCAGGAGTTCATCCATGAAGAGCGAGTGGGCTGCTCATCACCCTCCGGGCCTCAGGGGGCAGCAGTGAGGAACGGACGTGCTTTGCTGTGGAGCAGTCTCAGAGGACACTCTCTCACAATGGGTACATTACTTTTAGCTGCATTTATCTTATCTTCTATAATAATTTAAATTATTTCCATTTAAATGTTGATCATTTTTATTAATCATATATTCAATTAAACATTTTGTTGTAGATGTTTTATATTTATGAATTGCTTTTGTTGTTGTTAATTGTAATAATAATGAATAATGATGATGATGTACATAGATCAATAGATTTATCATATCTATAAACCACCAGGAAAAAGCAGCAGCTTTTTAACCAATCCTGGCTTTTTTAATTACCACATAATTAGCATATGTCCATAATATGGAAGTAAAATGATAAAGAAATAAATTCAGAAATACATATTTGTTTATAAATATATTTTTTAATCATATTTACAAACACTTTTTGTCTCACTAGGAAACAGTAACACTTTCAGAGAGTGATTCGGATTTAACCAATCCTGGCTTTGACTGAAGTTAGGACTGCCCACATAATTAGCATATGGACAGAAATATGAAAATAAAGAAAAATGAATAAAATGAGAGTAAAATGATAGATAAATAAATAAATACAGATGTGTTAAAAAAGCAGAAAAAAAACATTTATTTGTTAGTAAATATATTAATTTAATCATGTACTTTTTTCTACTCTTTGTCATGCATTTATTTTATTTCTGAATACAATAAATACATTTATTCATGGTTCTATTTATACTTTTATTTATTTAAGCATTTATTTTTTTATTTCTTTACATATTTTAAATTTTATATTAATTAAATTTAATTGTAATATTTGTGTTCTATAAAACAAAATATAAAAACTTTATGTTTTTAATATATATTAAGCATTTATTTCACGTTATTTTTTGGATCTATTTATATATTTATTTAATCAAGCATTTATTTAATATTTCATAATATATTTTACAATCTTTTTTTTTTTTTTAAATAATGTAATATATATGCATATTATTTTTTTAGACTTTGTGATTCAGCATTTATTTTACATTTATTTTAAAAATGATTAACGCCTTCATGTATTTATTATTTATATTTATAGAATTTTGAATAAATCCAGCAATCTTTTCACAGTATTGTGTGAACAGGATCTTCATATGAACCTCGCACAGACTCGGTCTCCTGACCTGCAACAGGCACTTGAAGCCTTATATGGTGCCACATTTTTAATCATTATTTTTGCGTTTTTTAATTCACCAATCAGCCTTTTCAAAGCATTTCTTCTACAAGAAACACAAACCACACATTGTTCTTGAAACATGGACTGTTTAAATGCCAAATTTCAGCTGTTTATATTATTAAGCAAAGCAAATTGTTAAAAACTGATAATTACTTTCAGTTGCTCATAACAAACCTGACCTTAACATATAAATAAAATCTGTTTTCAGTTTACATTCCAGATGGTCGCTATGACTATTTGACGCAGTCGGGCGGAGAACATGTCATCCGTTTGATAAAGTCAGGATCTACGTCCATGATTCTCTCTCATGTACAGGTAGATGATGTGAATTTAATATCCAAAGTTTTACTGTTATGCCTTAGTTAGGATTTTTCCCTCTTTTGTGCAGGATGTAAAGTGTGTCTCGGAGGGCAGCACGGTGATGAACAGTGTGCTTGAGGGAGACGTTCACGTGTCACCAGGAGCTGTTGTACAGCACTGCCACCTACAGGTCTGGAGGGTTTACAAATGCATAATATTTCTGAGCAGCTTCATTATCATGAGTTTGCGTTTATTTTTTAATAAATTCTAAATTTGCTGCAAAAACCTGAAATAATTAATAGCCAAAAAATTGTTTAATTTCTCTCTTTCAGGGTCCAATACAAGTGCCCCCTGGGTGTCTGCTGTCTGGCCTTGATTTGAAATCATCGCCATGTATCCAGCATCTTCCCATTTCTGGTGACGTCATTATTCAGGCACATCGAGTGATGCTGGGAGAGTTAAAGTTAACTGTGTACACTGCTTTTGGAGCTCTTGACAATTTAGAGGTGAGTTTGTAAAGTTAAAGGCTCTAACCTGAGTCATAAAACCAATATTATCAGATGTGGAATGATGAGTCTTTCCGCCTCCTCTTCTCTTCTATTGGCCAATGAAGTAAATGCCCCACCTCATCTGCATTTCCATTTGTCGATGAGAGAAAGGTCCTAAAACCCTCCTCCCCTTCATTATGATTGTTTGGTTCGGCATGATGTTCTCCCAATAAAGTGAGGCTATCAAAAGTATCTGTAGACTCCAATATAGATGCGTAATTGGTAAAGTTTGCGTAAAAGAGGCGTAACTTCAAGCTGATTGTATCGATTCGTAACTTAAACGCAAGAGAACAGATAACAATTCTTCTATTTTCATTATTTTCGAGACCAATGGAAGCAAAGAGATTGCAGAACAGCACACCCAAACCGTACATTTTTTTTATTGCTTTTTAATACTCTGCAGGCCAAAGCTGATGATCCCAATGCATCATTCCTGAATCAAAAATGGAAGGATTTTTATGCTCATACTGGCATTCAGTAAGAAACTCTTAATATCATTATTATTATTATTATTATGTAGATAATTGTCTTTTTTTTAGATAATTATGTAATTTTCGCTAGATAATTATGTTGTTTTTTCAAGATATGTCATTTTTATAAGATATTTATGTTGTTTTTAATGAAATAATTGTCGTTTTTACAATATATGTAATTTTTACAAGATGTAGTTTTTTATATTGTATTTTTATTTGGTTTATATTTTCATTATGTCTACTATATGTATTTTTTACTTTTTAAGTTTTATAAACAACAAAATTCAGTATAAAAATTTGCATCACATTTTGTAATTGTAATTATGCAGAAACATTTTGCTAGGGTTAAACCCCACCTTTCGCCCAATGTGCCCTGGCACCGGCAGAGCCCTGTGACCTTTATAGATTAATTGGGTAAAGAAAATTGACGAATGAATGGATAATGTATAGAATATTAAATCCATGTATATTTGTGATAAAGGCCTCTGTACCTCTGGGGACCTGAGACGAGCGGATCACATCGTCTGTTGGATGCCCGTTTGTTTCCAGTCTTCTTACCTCATTCAGGACCCTCTGGGCTGGAGGGTGTTTGTTGGTTTCTCGGTGGCAGTGGTTCGCTGGAGAGCTGGAAGGAAGCTTGGAGACTGTCGCTGAGGGATCTTCTCACCCTGACGGACCAGCAGACAGAGCTGCGCTGGAGAGAGGAGCTGTTCTTTAGGATTGGGCGAAGGACAGCTGTGGATGCTCTACAGAGCCACCAGGGGCTCAGTTTACTCCCGTTCTTTAGAGCAGCAGCACTGGGAAGCCAACAGGATGAGCTGTTACAGGCACTGGATTCAGGTAAGAGGCAAAAGAGGAAGTGGATAACAATGCTAGCTCATGCTAATGTTTGATTTTTCCCCTAGTGGCAGCAAACAGCAGTAAAGATCTAGGAGTAGCTTCCCGATGTCTTGCATGTATTGCGGATGTTTTGGGCTGCTTGGCCGGGGAAGGCAGAAGCGGCTTGAGAAGCGGACCAGCAGCAAATCCATCATGGGCTCCTGCTTTTAAACTTCTAGAGGATGGAAACCTAACCACAGGGGTGCAGGAGTTGGCTAATCAGAGAAAACGGTGGCTGAGCAGGTCAGAATTATGTTGCTTTTATGGAAAATAAATCTCTGAGCTTGTAAAAGAAACCCCACAAATGAATAATTCACATTGGGAAGTTTGTTTGAGCTGCAGCTTATTACCAGATCGTTGCACATTGTGCATCAATACCAGTTTCAACCAGTAGATGGCGACAATATTGGTAGACTCAGTGTTCTTTCAATACTGAGATTCTAAGAAGCTCTGAAATGCATTTAAAGGCCAGATTTGTTGGTGAGAGCTGCCAGGCATTATGAGGGAGCAGGGCAAATTCTGCTGAGGAAGGCGGTGATGTCAGCACGGCAGTTTGTGTTCATTGGTCATGGGAAGATGCCACCCATTGGTGTATGGCAGGAAGTGGAGTGTCCTGCTCGACTGGATCTGTCAGGTAAGCGCTGTATTCTTTAAATCTTGTTGTCAGACAGTTATGTGTTTGACATTAAAATGAAAAGCTTTTATGATGGATAGGTTAGCCTTAGCTTATGAAGTAACAACAATGTACCTTTTATTACAGAAATGTTGCTTAGTTTTTTCCAAGATGAACATTAACAATGCCTTTATCTTTTTTACTTAAACAAAACTCAACCAATATTCACAACCTAAAAACAGGTTAAAGGCAGGGTAGGTGGTTTCTTTGAGTCAATATTTACATTTGAAATTACCAGAACAGGCAAACTAAGAAATACTTTACCCAAAACTGTTTAAAGCTAATGTCACAATGAGTGACATAAACTAACTCCCATTTCGCAATAATAATAATTTACCTACGCTGAGATAGATTTACCCCAGTGTGATTGCTATGGAGGGGTCAGTGACCGAATATCATGTTGCCTTAGTCACTATACGTTATTTAAACCAATCCCCGTGTCTCTATCATATACCAGATAGATTTCACAAAATGTGGTTGCTAGAGTAAAGAGTTTGGTTGCTAGGGAGCTGTCAGTGATGTCATGAAAAAAGAAGTGGTTACGATGATTATTAAATATACATCACTCTGTGATTTTTCATGTTAAAGTTGAATTTTCCCATTTATTTTCAAATGCCATAATACGTTAATGGCAAGAATTTTCAGGAGTCGGGGGTTCAAATACTTTTGCACAGTGATTGATATGCCCTGTGACAGACTGTTAACCCCCACAAGTGATGAGATTCTCAGTTTGATGTAAAGTTTGACCCCATGTTAAGTCAAGTGAAGGTTTTCTCAGAATTACTTTAGCGGTGCCAGTTTGAAATGATATAGCAACCATAGTCAGACCAGTTTGGTGGCTGCAGCTTCAAAAGTGATCAGATTGCATTGTGAGATTCTTTGGTTTCTGTCCTGATCAGGTGGATGGAGTGACACCCCTCCGATTGCCTTTGAGCATGGTGGACTGGTGGTAAATGTAGCCATCAGGGTGGATGGAAAGCGTCCGATTGGTGCTCGAGTGAGACGCATCTCAGAGCCTCATTTGCTATTGGTCAGCACTAGTGGGGAACCGTTCCTCAGTATCTGCACTAAAACCTTGTGTGAGGACCTGTCTCATCTGGAGGACTACTGCCAGCCTCATGCTCCAGGTGAGCGGATGCCAGACTCCCATGCCAGACTAGATGCAGGAATGCTCGATGAAGATGTATATAAATGTATTGATAGTAACTTAAGGCTCTCTTGCACTGTGTGTTTTTGTAGGTGCTCTGTTAATGGCCGCCTGCGTGTGCAGTGAGCTGGTGAGTTTATCGTCTCCTGTGACTCTGAAAGAGCAGCTGTTACAGCGCTGGGGAGGTGGACTGGAGATTCACAGCTGGTCCACACTGCCACACGGGTCTGGACTCGGTGAATACTTTCAATACTTTAATGGGGGGGGGGGGGTGGTTACATGAGATAAACTGAAAGTACTCATAGATTTAGCTTTTAAATTGAGGTGTGTGCAGTTTTTAGCTTAAAATTAGCTCAGGAACTTGAGATTGAAGCAACCCACCAGTGCAGTTTTAGTGTCCGCTCCACCATAAAACGTCCAGAACTCCAGTTTTACATGAGATATCAAGCTGAAAACGACTGGAATGTGTACGCGCGCACACTACCTTTCTATGGGTTTCATTTAAACAAATTTGATTTTTTTCATGCATGAAGCTATGCCATCATCCAATTAATCTAATGTAAATTAATCTATTTTTTGTGTTACTACCTTTTGCTTTGAGATCTACAGTCAGCGTTTTGTAGATCAACACCTAAGTTGAGTCCAGTGCTTAATATGTCCATGAGAAGATTCTGGAGCACTGGTTGGGAATTGTTTTTGTAACTTTGCACAATGTCATGATCTCAACCACGTTTTGGAACATGGTTCCTGTAAAAGTTTCAGGACTTTTAGGTTTTAAGACTTTAATTTGGTGCATTTTAAGGGTTAAAACTAGCCAGTCTTGGGGCTTCCTGAACATTTGTGCTATTTTTCTGGTCAAATTACTTCTTTTTTTGCATAGTTTAAGCATAAATGAGTCCTGGAGCATTTCTTGTGGATTTTTAGGTTAATACATTAATTTGAGGCAATAATGTGTGTGTTAATGCCACCCTAATTTATCAAAATCCATCCAGTGTTCACAAGTCACAAACCTCTAATGTAACAAATTCAGAAATCCATTGTTTGTATGTTAATGCAGGTGAGCAGTAGTGTTTGTCTTGATATTGGTCATAATGCACTATTTTAGAGTGTAGTTATCAACCATTTTCTGGTCAAAGCCTATTTTCGGTTTGGCACTTTGCAGACTGTCCGTAAGAGATCCCGTCTCAGTTTGCTGCACATGTACAACAATGTATTTCCGGAAACATGGAGGAAGACATATTTTGTCAAAAATAGCTTGTCTGCTGTGTAACACATATTAAAAAGAGGTGTCATTTGTCTATTAGGAGGGTTTGGTTCTTGTGCCATTGAGTAGAGAAAACCGAATCTGTGAATCTGCAAACATGAAGAGAACGAAGGATCAAAGAAAGCTACATCTACGTTTATTAATGTGAATCAATGAAATTAAATGTGCAGGAACCAGCAGTATCCTGGCCGGTGCCGTTCTCTCTGCCATATACAGGAGCACAGGACGGAACTGTGACACACACTCCCTCGTTCATGATGTTCTTTACCTGGAGCAGCTGCTCACCACTGGTACAATCCCACTGTTCTACCAGGATCCAACATTTAGGATGACTTTGGAACTATTCTTGTTCTATATATTTCTGCCTTTTGAGGTGGAGGATGGCAGGACCAGGTTGGCGGTCTCTTTGGAGGAGTAAAACGTGCTAGCTCTGCCGCTCAGTTACCCTTTAGAGTGGAAGTGGAAAGCCTTCCACTGCCTCCAGACTTTCTAAATGTCCTCCAACAGCATCTTCTCTTGGTTTACACAGGAAAAACACGTTTAGCCCGAAACCTGCTGCAGGTACGCACGGATTTGAGTAAGAGCAGAGTTCGGATTCAGTTTTTCATTGATGTGTTTGTGTGTAGGACGTGGTGCGGAGCTGGTACGCACAATTACCCTCCATCGTACAGAATGCTGAGGAGCTGGTGAGCAATGCAGAGAAGTGTGCTCAAGCCCTCAGAGAAGGTAAGGTACCTAATGGGTAGGGTATGTGCCAAAACGATAGGTCCATTCTCATAAGTTTAGGAAGCACCATCCACTAGGGCACTACCAGTACAAGTTGGAAGCTCAGTGGTTGTGTTTCATTCTCAGGATCTCTGGTTGGACTGGGAGAGTGTATGAGCAGGTACTGGCAGCAAAAGAAGCTGATGGCTCCAGGCTGTGAGCCAGCGGCAGTGAGGTCCATTATGAACGCCCTGCAACCACTGAGTTTAGGACAGAGTTTGGCTGGAGCGGGAGGAGGAGGATTCCTCTTTTTACTCACACGCCAGCCACAGCAGAAGGAAACTGTGAGAGAGACTCTCTCAAACATTCAGGTGAGGGATAGGAACTGGTCCAGCCACTACTAGAGAAATGAGACATACTTGGGTTTTATTTGTTTTGGCTTGAGTAAAGATGATTAAACTCAACTGTGCTGGTTACTGAAACCAGCTGTGTGATACACATAGTAAAAAAATAAGATGAAAGCTAATTCTTTTTCTATCACTGGTTGTTTTGATAGGGCGTTGGTTCCTTCAGCGTTCATTCAGTGGATCTGGATCTGAATGGGATCTGTTTCACATAGAACATTGCTGAAAATCCCAGAAAGCATCTCATGTGCCTTACAATACTTAAGCTACTATTGTTGTCTTTGGTTTTCCTATAGTTCTTCTTCTGTTTCTGCCATTGAAGTAAACGGCAGCCCATAGAATTCAATTTGAGAATCTAACCATGATTTTGTAAACAATTTCCACTTGCTAAGTTGACCATAAGGCTATTACTCCACAATATTTTAGCATATTTCCCCCAAACTTTGTGTATCTTCTTACAATCAGGATCTGAAGATACATGCACAGTTTAAGCTCAGTGCCCCCTTGTGGTCCTGAGTTATGAATATATTTAAACCCATGTCTTTTAAACTTGCCCAAATAGGGGTGGATCTATAGCTAGGTCATAGAAATGGCCCTTCTCTCATTTTTTCCTCTTTTTCCAGCACAAGCTAAAAACTACAATATAAAACAGTAACTTCTTATAACTAGACAATAATTTTAAAAACTATAAATTAGTCTAAATATAATGATTTAAAATTTATTTCACAGTTTCCCGAGCCATTCATCTTAAATCGAGGCTAACCATGTCCAATTTGGCCATTTTGGGTTTTTGCGCATTTTAATTTGTTAAGTCACTGTATTTTGTTAATGCATTAACATACAATTATGAATGTTGGCATATATGTGGATAACATCCCTTGAAAAGACTCACAAGTTTTTGGCAGTGCCACCTTGTGGTCAACCGATATAACAGAATTTCAATTGTATTGAAATTGATTATTTTTTCTCGCTTTAGCTTTTCCCTGGAACTGTTCTTATTCTGTATATTTTCTGCCATTTGAGGTGGTAGTTGCATTGAACAATTGCCTGTTCAACATGTTCACGTTATCGTTTTGCCTTCTAAACTTTGGCCCAGTATCAATTCAGTTTAATTAGATCAAATACATGCTTAAATTTATTTTCCCAGTTGTTCAAACAAGGTACAGTGATGCAACTGTATGGTAAATTTGGGGTTAACAGTAATTGTGTGGAAATCTTGTATTTACTTGGCAAAAATGTCAACAAATTAAGTGCCCACTGTAAATGTGTGGATGGCCCAGATAAACATCTGAGGAGATTTGTTGTATTTGGACTGAGGGTAAATAATGCAATGATGGTCTCCATGTTTCTGCTTACTTTATTGTTCACCACTTTTGACCTATGTCTTTTATGTTTATATTTTAACCTACACGTGCTTTAATGCACATTAATTGAAAATGAAGAATGTATACATGACCAGTGTACCACTTGTTCTTGTGATGTAAAAGAAAGAGCTAAACATTGATGAATGTTGTAGGTTTTTCTTTTAAAAACATGACATGACATTTTTTCTTGATGTACGTTCAAGATAAATAAAAACGTTTCTGAATTAATTTACTCAGTGTGTCTCGTTTTGTGTTTGTGCACGTTACGTTAAATATACGTTAATAAACTTGATTTTTGTCTGCAAAATAAAAAAAAAGATCTATGTAGTGTAACGTGAATTTGGATTTAAAATAAAAAATAAATATTTGTTTTCTTAAAATGTTTTCGTAATGACTGACCCCAGAGCAGCACAGTCCAAACCTATCGTTGGATTTTGCGTCGCTAATGAGAATCACCTGAGCTGCTTCGTTTTCTCGGCTATCTCAAATGGAGGTAAGTTAGCATTTTTTTTAAATATCTGTATTTCTATGATGTTGCTTTACAATTTGTTTAACTTTAAATACATAAAACCCGAGGTGTAAATTATTGAGGTATTCGCGCTTCCTTACCAAGGTAGCGTTAAATATTTATGGCCCCGTGTTGTTTGCCATCCAAAACGTGTAACGCTAACATTTGTTGTTCGTTTTACCACATTTAAGTAGATCTATGTAGTTTCTAGATAAGTTAGTGACTTTCTACACTGATTTTCCGCGTGAGATTTATTTGCATTTGGAGATTTTACGCGTTGCATTTGTGTAATAAGTTTCTCCTGGAGTTTAGGATTGTGTTGTGGTTCAGAGTTCAACAGGTAACACTTTATTGGGCAGTGATGAGCTTGACCTTAAGAAATCAGCTCAGTGAGTGAAGGAATATGGAGGTTACACATCACTAAGCTCCAGAAGGATGTATGGATTACTTTGTTGATCATAACCCTGAGATCCTGAAACAGGAGATTATGCTCAGTGTGTACCAGTGTCCTCCAGGACCTCCTGCTCTGCATCTGATTATAACTGGGGACTACACCTCACAGAAAAGCTGTGGTCACCTGAATCTCCTGGGAAACCCATAGTATTGTGGTGTTTGCATGTGGAGGCTCTGAATGACCGCTCAATGTGAAGGGGAGTATCTCCAGGGGTTGCTGGATAAATGTGAGATCCCCCTCTCGACAATAAGAACTGGAGCAACAACACTTAGATCAAGGAGCTGCTAGAGATGGTCTAGGAGGCTGTGAAATCCTTTAGAAGTAGATGGTAACGCTATATGTTTGCATATTCATATGATAACATTAAAGTGTCTAGTCTGTTTTGTTTTCCATTTTGTTAAATGAAAAGTGGGGATAAGCTGTTGGAGACATAGTCTCTAGCATTTACGTTTTCTTTTTAAAATTTGATAGTATTTTCATTGTCTTTGGTTTCCAGCAAGTCATTGCAATGATTCATGCACAGTCCCTTAATTTGTCTCAAGGGTAGAAATCTTTACACCATTTGGACGTTGTGCCTAGATAAAAATACCTGTAATAAACCATAAATATCCTCCTAATTAACTGTTGGCTTGAAAGTCATATTTATTATAGTTTATTGATCACAAAAACTAGTTACATGAACAGAAAAGACCCTCGTAGGGAAAACCTGAATAACATAAGACCTCCAAAGGTGGAACTAAATGAATGAATGACCAGATTTTGTTCATAAGATCACTAGTCACTAGAAGGCTTGCATTGCAGGGAATCACAATGATCAATCGTGTAACGGAACTCTGATCACATGACCAAGGTGAAAGTAAATACACTGGCAAATATTATGAAATGGGCAGAAAATAAAAGCGTGAATATAACAGACTGTGACAAAAAGTCCTTCCTTGGATTTATCCATACTTCTTTGAAAAAAACCTGGAACAATTTTTTGAACACACTAAATATTTTTAATCTAATGTATGAATTATTGCTCTGATTTTGACAGCACTAGGATAAACCAAAACAACTTTAAGATTTAAAATATTTAAGCTGCTGTCCAAACTAAAATTCTTTGTGTCATTGAATTTGGTCAAAAGTGCTGCTGGGCCAAACACAAAATTGACCACACCACCACAAAAAGCTGTTGAAACACAATGGTCCATAATAATAAATATTGTATTCCGTGACCATAAAATGTCTGGTTCTCTTTCACCCATTTTTACTGATGGCTGCTTATCTGAGCACTGAATACAGTTATATTTCTTCTTATTTCAGTGAGCAGAGATGAGATGTTGGACACCTGATATCTGGAGTAGAAGGTTTTTTGGGGCATTAGGTTCATCTTGATCACCCACAAGAAGCCTATCAGGAGCCATAATGATTCTAACAGCACCAAACTACCAGCTATTTGTAAGTGAATCTTTAAATTAATTGTTTAACTATATTTTTATTTTATACAATCTCTGTGCATGTAAAATATGACCCACATTTAAGACAAAAATCTAATGTTTATTCCTATATTAAATTCATTGGTATCAAACCTATTTTAGTTCAAGGACCACAAATTGAGATTTAAATTAAACAAATTTAAAAATTTTCAAAGTTTGACCAAAACCGACTTAATCATTTGGTGTTTTTTCAATTTTTGTCAAATTTTTAAATCACCTAAAACTGATAAATTTTATGGATTGCGCTTTAAAATTGAAGTGTGTTCAGTTTTTAGCTTAAAATTAGCCCCAGAACTTGAGATCGGCGTCCTCTGCCAGTGTAGGTTCAGGGTCTGCTCCACCATAAATCTCAAATGCCCAGATCTCCAGTTTTACATAAAATATCAACATGAAAACGCCTGCAATGTATACACGTGAACATTACCTTTCTATGGGTTGAACTGAAACAAGTTAGATTTTTTTTTAATTTTGTCCAAAAACGACATAGTAACTAACCACTTGATGTTTTTTCATTTTTGGCCAAATTTTCAAATCGCCTGAAACTGACAGGAATGATGAATAATGCTCTAAAATTAAGGCCTATGCAGTTTTTAACTTCAAATTAGCTCAGGAACTTGAGATCGAAGCCACCCAACAGTGCCGTTTTAGGGTCCGCTCCACCATAAAACGTCCAGATCTCCAGTTGTAGATGAGACATCAAGCTGAAAACGCCTGGAAAGTGTACGCGCGCGCACTACCTTTCTATAGGTTTAATTTAAAAATTTTGAATTTTTTTCAAATTTTGAGCAAAAACGACATAGTAACCACTTGGTGTTTTTTTCATTTTTGGCCAAATTTTAAAATCGCCTGAAACTGACAGGATTGAAGAATAAAGCTCTTAAATTAAGGCGTGTGCCGTTTTTACCTGCAAATTAGCTCAGGAACTTGAGATAGACGCCACCCAACAGTGCCGTTTTAGGGTCCGCTCCACCATAAAACGTCCAGATCTCCAGTTTTACATGAGACATCAAGCTGAAAACGACTGGAATGTGTACGCGCGCGCACTACCTTTCTATGGGTTTAATTTAAACAAATTTGAATTTTTTCAAATTTTGAGCAAAAACGACATAGTAACCACTTGGTGTTTTTTTTTTCGTTTTTGGTCAAACTTTAAAATCGCCAGAAACTGATAGGATTGAAGAATAATGCTCTAAATTTAAGGCGTGTGCAGTTTTTAACTTCAAATTAGCTCAGGAACTTGAGATCGACGCCACCCAACAGTGCCGTTTTAGGGTCCGCTCCACCATAAAACGTCCAGATCTCCAGTTTTAGATGAGACATCAATCTGAAATCGACTGGAATGTGTACGCGCGCGCACCAGTGCTGTTTTAGGGTCTGCTCCACCATAAAACGTCCAAATCTTCAGTTTTAGATGAGACATCAAGCTGAAAATGACTGTAATGTGTACGCGCGCGCACCAGTGCCGTTTTAGGGTCCGCTCCACCATAAAACGTCCAGATCTCCAGTTTTACATGAGACATCAAGCTGAAAATGCCTGGAATGTGTACGCGCACGCACTACCTTTCTATGGGTTTAATTTAAACAAATTTGAATTTTTTCAAATTTTGAGCAAAAACGACATAGTAACCACTTGGTGTTTTTTTCGTTTTTGGCCAAATTTTAAAATCGCCTAAAACTGATAGGATTGAAGAATAATGCTCTAAATTTAAGGTGTGTGCAGTTTTTAACTTCAAATTAGGTCAGGAACTGGAGATCGACGCCACCCAACAGTGCCGTTTTAGGGTCCGCTCCACCATAAAACGTCCAGATCTCCAGTTGTAGATGAGACATCAAGCTGAAAACGCCTGGAATGTGTACGCGCGCGCACTACCTTTCTATGGGTTTAATTTAAACGAATTTGAGCAAAAACGACATAGTAACCACTTGGTGTTTTTTTCATTTTTAGCCAAATTTTAAAAACGCCTGAAACGGATAGGATTGAAGAATAATGCTCTAAAATTAAGGCGTGTGCCGTTTTTAACTTCAAATTAGCTCAGGAACTTGAGATCGACGCCACCCACCAGTGCCGTTTTAGGGTCCGCTCCACCGTAAAACGTCCGGATCTCCAGTTTTACACGAGATATCAAGCTGAAAACGACTGGAATGTGTACGCGCGCGCACTACCTTTCTATGGGTTTAATTTAAACGAATTTGATTTTTTGCAAATTTTGAGCAAAAACGACATAGTAACCACTTGGTGTTTTTTTCATTTTTGGCCAAATTTTAAAATCGCCTGAAACTGATAGGATTGAAGAATAAAGCTCTTAAATTAAGGCGTGTGCCGTGTTTACCTGCAAATTAGGTCAGGAACTTGAGATCGACGCCACCCAACAGTGCCGTTTTTGGGTCCGCTCCACCATAAAACGTCCAGATCTCCAGTTTTACATGAGACATCAAGCTGAAAATGCCTGGAATGTGTACGCGCGCGCACCAGTGCTGTTTTAGGGTCTGCTCCACCATAAAACGTCCAAATCTTCAGTTTTAGATGAGACATCAAGCTGAAAACGACTGTAATGTGTACTCGCGCGCACCAATGCCGTTTTAGGGTCCGCTCCACCATAAAACGTCCAGATCTCCAGTTTTACATGAGATATCAAGCTGAAAACGCCTGGAATGTGTACGTGCGCGCACTACCTTTCTATGGGTTTAATTTAAACAAATTTGATTTTTTTCAAATTTTGAGCAAAAACGACATAGTAACCACTTGGTGTTTTTTTTTTTCATTTTTGGCCAAATTTTAAAATCGCCTAAAACTGATAGGATTGAAGAATAATGCTCTAAATTTAAGGCATGTGCAGTTTTTAACTTCAAATTAGCTCAGGAACTTGAGATCGACGCCACCCAACAGTGCCGTTTTAGGGTCCACTCCACCATAAAACGTCCAGATCTCCAGTTTTACATGAGACATCAAGCTGAAATCGACTGGAATGTGTACGCGCGCGCGCACCAGTGCTGTTTTAGGGTCTGCTCCACCATAAAACGTCCAGATCTCCAGTTTTACATGAGATATCAAGCTGAAAACGACTGTAATGTGTACGCGCGCGCACCAGTGCCGTTTTAGGGTACGCTCCACCATAAAACGTCCAGATCTCCAGTTTTACATGAGATATCAAGCTGAAAACGCCTGGAATGTGTATGCGCGCGCACTACCTTTCTATGGATTTAATTTAAACAAATTTGAATTTTTTCAAATTTTGAGCAAAAACGACATAGTAACCACTTGGTGTTTTTTTTCGTTTTTGGCCAAATTTTAAAATCGCCTAAAACTGATAGGATTGAAGAATAATGCTCGAAATTTAAGGCGTGTGCAGTTTTTAACTTCAAATTAGCTCAGGAACTTCAGATCGACGCCACCCAACAGTGCTGTTTTAGGGTCCACTCCACCATAAAACGTCCAGATCTCCAGTTTTACATGAGATATCAAGCTGAAAACGCCTGGAATGTGTACGCGCGCACTACCTTTCTATGGATTTAAGTTATACAAATTTGATTTTTTTCAAATTTTGAGCAAAAACGACATAGTAACCACTTGGTGTTTTTTTTATTTTTTGCCAAATTTTAAAATCGCCTGAAACTGATAGGATTGAATAATAAAGCTCTTAAATTAAGGCGTGTGCTGTTGTTACCTGCAAATTAGGTAAGGAACTTGAGATCGACGCCACCCAACAGTGCCGTTTTAGGGTCCTCTCCACCATAAAACGTCCAGATCTCCAGTTTTAGATGAGACATCAAGCTGAAAACGACTGGAAAGTGTACGCGCGCGCACACCAGTGCCGTTTTAGGGTCTGCTCCACCATAAAACGTCCAAATCTCGAGTTTTAGATCAGACATCAAGCTGAAATCGACTGGAATGTGTACGCGCGCGCACCAGTGCCGTTTTAGGGTCCGCTCCACCATAAAACGTCCAGATCTCCAGTTTTAGATGAGACATCAAGCTGAAAACGCCTGGAATGTGTATGCGCGCGCATTACCTTTCTATGGGTTTAATTTAAACAAATTTGAATTTTTTCAATTTTTGAGCAAAAACGACATAGTAACCACTTGGTGTTTTTTTCATTTTTGGCCAAATTTTTAAAACGCCTGAAACTGATAGGATTAAAGAATAATGCTCTAAAATTAAGGCGTGTGCAGTTTTTAACTTCAAATTAGCTCAGGAACTTGAGATCGACGCCACCCACCAGTGCCGTTTTAGGGTCCGCTCCACCATAAAACGTCCAGATCTCCAGTTTTACATGAGATATCAAGCTGAAAACGCCTTGAATGTGTACGCGCATGCACTACCTTTCTATGGGTTTAATTTAAACAAATTTGATTTTTTTTAAATTTGAGCAAAAACGACATAGTAACCACTTGGTGTTTTTTTCATTTTTGGCCAAATTTTAAAATCACCTGAAACTGATAGGATTGAATAATAAAGCTCTTAAATTAAGGCGTGTGCCGTTGTTACCTGCAAATTAGGTCAGGAACTTGAGATCGACGCCACCCAACAGTGCCGTTTTAGGGTCCTCTCCACCATAAAACTTCCAGATCTCCTGTTTTAGATGAGACATCAAGCTGAAAACGCCTGGAATGTGTACGCGCACGCACTACCTTTCTATGGGTTTAATTTAAACAAATTTGAATTTTTTCAAATTTTGAGCAAAAACGACATAGTAACCACTTGGTGTTTTTTTTTCGTTTTTGGCCAAATTTTAAAATCGCCTAAAACTGATAGGATTGAAGAATAATGCTCTTAAATTAAGGCCTGTGCTGTTTTTACCTACAAATTAGCTCAGGAACTTGAGATCGACGCCACCTAACAGTGCCCTTTTAGTGTCCGCTCCACCATAAAACGTCCAGATCTCCAGTTTTAGATGAGACATCAAGCTGAAAACAACTGGAAAGTGTACGTGCGCGCACACCAGTGCCGTTTTAGGGTCTGCTCCACCATAAAACCTCCAAATCACCAGTTTTAGATGAGTCATCAAGCTGAAAACGACTGGAATGTGTACGCGTGCGCACCAGTGCCGTTTTAGGGTCCGCTCCACCATAAAACGTCCAGATCTCCAGTTTTACATGAGACATCAAGCTGAAAACGACTGGAATGTGTACGCGCGCGCACTACCTTTCTATGGGTTTAATTTAAACAAATTTGAATTTTTTTCAAATTTTGAGCAAAAACGACATAGTAACCACTTGGTGTTTTTTTCATTTTTGGCCAAATTTTAAAATCGCCTGAAACTGATAGGATTGAAGAATAATGCTCTAAATTTAAGGCGTGTGCAGTTTTTAACTTCAAATTAGCTCAGGAACTTGAGATTGACGCCACCCACCAGTGCCGTTTTAGGGTCCGCTCCACCATAAAACGTCCAGATCTCCAGTTTTACATGAGATATCAAGCTGAAAATGCCTGGAATGTGTACGCGCGCGCACTACCTTTCTATGGGTTTAATTTAAACAAATTTGAATTTTTTCAAATTTTGAGCAAAAACGACATAGTAACCACTTGGTGTTTTTTTCATTTTTGGCCAAATTTTAAAATCGCCTAAAACTGATAGGATTGAAGAATAAAGCTCTTAAATTAAGACGTGTGTCGTTTTTACCTGCAAATTAGCTCAGGAACTTGAGATAGACGCCACCCAACAGTGCCAATTTAGGGTCCGCTCCACCATAAAACGTCCAGATCTCCAGTTTTACATGAGACATCAAGCTGAAAACGCCTGGAATGTGTATGCGCGCGCACTACCTTTCTATGGGTTTAATTTAAACAAATTTGAATTTTTTTCAATTTTTGAGCAAAAACGACATAGTAACCACTTGGTGTTTTTTTTACATTTTTGGCCAAATTTTAAAATCGCCTAAAACTGATAGGATTGAAGAATAATGCTCTAAATTTAAGGCGTGTGCAGTTTTTAACTTCAAATTAGCTCAGGAACTTGAGATCGACGCCACCCAACAGTGCCGTTTTAGGGTCCGCTCCACCATAAAACGTCCATATCTCCAGTTGTAGATGAGACATCAAGCTGAAAACGACTGGAATGTGTACGCGCGCGCACTACCTTTCTATGGATTTAATTTAAACAAATTTGAATTTTTTCAAATTTTGAGCAAAAACGACATAGTAACCACTTGGTGTTTTTTTCATTTTTGGCCAAATTTTTAAAATGCCTGAAACTGATAGGATTGAAGAATAATGCTCTAAAATTAAGGCGTGTGCAGTTTTTAACTTCAAATTAGCTCAGGAACTTGAGATCGACGCCACCCAACAGTGCCGTTTTAGGGTCCGCTCCACCATAAAACGTCCAGATCTCCAGTTTTACATGAGATATCAAGCTGAAAACGCCTGGAATGTGTACGCGCGCGCACTACCTTTCTATGGGTTTAATTTAAACAAATTTGAATTTTTTCAAATTTTGAGCAAAAACGACATAGTAACCACTTGGTGTTTTTTTCATTTTTGGCCAAATTTTAAAATCGCCTGAAACTGATAGGATTGAATAATAAAGCTCTTAAATTAAGGCGTGTGCTGTTGTTACCTGCAAATTAGGTAAGGAACTTGAGATCGACGCCACCCAACAGTGCCGTTTTAGGGTCCTCTCCACCATAAAACGTCCAGATCTCCAGTTTTAGATTAGACATCAAGCTGAAAACGACTGGAAAGTGTACGCGCGCGCACACCAGTGCCGTTTTAGGGTCTGCTCCACCATAAAACGTCCAAATCTCGAGTTTTAGATCAGACATCAAGCTGAAATCGACTGGAATGTGTACGCGCGCGCACCAGTGCCGTTTTAGGGTCCGCTCCACCATAAAACGTCCAGATCTCCAGTTTTACATGAGATATCAAGCTGAAAACGCCTGGCATGTGTATGCGCGCGCACTACCTTTGTATGGGTTTAATTTAAACAAATTTGAATTTTTTCAAATTTTGAGCAAAAACGACATAGTAACCACTTGGTGTTTTTTTCATTTTTTGCCAAATTTTAAAATCGCCTGAAACTGATAGGATTGAATAATAAAGTTCTTAAATTAAGGCGTGTGCTGTTGTTACTTGCAAATTAGCTCAGGAACTTGAGATCGACGCCACCCAACAGTGCCGTTTTAGGGTCCGCTCCACCATAAAATGTCCAGATCTCCAGTTTTAGATGGGACATCAAGCTGAAAACGCCTGGAATGTGTATGCGCGCGCACTACCTTTCTATGGGTTTAATTTAAACAAATTTGAATTTTTTCAAATTTTGAGCAAAAACGACATAGTAACCACTTGGTGTTTTTTTTCATTTTTGGTCAAATTTTAAAATCGCCTAAAACTGATAGGATTGAAGAATAATGCTCTAAATTTAAGGCGTGTGCAGTTTTTAACTTCAAATTAGCTCAGGAACTTGAGATCGACGCCACCTAACAGTGCCCTTTTAGTGTCCGCTCCACCATAAAACGTCCAGATCTCCAGTTTTAGATCAGACATCAAGCTGAAATCGACTGGAATGTGTATGCGCGCGCACCAGTGCCGTTTTAGGGTCGGCTCCACCATAAAACGTCCAGATCTCCAGTTTTACATGAGATATCAAGCTGAAAACGCCTGGAATGTGTATGCGCGCGCACTACCTTTCTATTGGTTTAATTTAAACAAATTTGAATTTTTTCAAATTTTGAGCAAAAACGACATAGTAACCACTTGGTGTTTTTTATCATTTTTGGCCAATTTTTTAAATCGCCTGAAACTAATAGGATTGAATAATAAAGCTCTTAAATTAAGGCGTGTGCCGTTGTTACCTGCAAATTAGGTCAGGAACTTGAGATCGACGCCACCCAACAGTGCTGTTTTAGGGTCCTCTCCACCATAAAACGTCCAGATCTCCAGTTTTAGATGAGACATCAAGCTAAAAAAGGCTGTAATGTGTACGCGCGCGCACCACTGCCGTTTTAGGGTCCGCTCCACCATAAAACGTCAAGATCTCCAGTTTTACATGAGATATCAAGCTGAAAACGCCTGGAATGTGTACGCGCGCGCACTACCTTTCTATGGGTTTAATTTAAACAAATTTTAATTTTTTTCAAATTTTGAGCAAAAACGACATAGTAACCACTTGGTGTTTTTTTCATTTTTGGCCAAATTTGAAAAACGCCTGAAACTGATAGGATTGAAGAATAATGCTCTAAAATTAAGGCGTGTGCAGTTTTTAAATTCAAATTAGCTCAGGAACTTGAGATCGACGCCACCCACCAGTGCCGTTTTAGGGTCCGCTCCACCGTAAAACGTCCGGATCTCCAGTTTTACATGAGATATCAAGCTGAAAACGACTGGAATGTGTACGCGCGCGCACTACCTTTCTATGGGTTTAATTTAAACGAATTTGATTTTTTTTCAAATTTTGAGCAAAAACGACATAGTAACCACTTGGTGTTTTTTTCATTTTTGGCCAAATTTTAAAAACGCCTGAAACTGATAGGATTGAAGAATAATGCTCTAAAATTAAGGCGTGTGCAGTTTTTAACTTCAAATTAGCTCAGGAACTTGAGATCGACGCCACCCACCAGTGCCGTTTTAGGGTCCGCTCCACCGTAAAACGTCCGGATCTCCAGTTTTACATGAGATATCAAGCTGAAAACGACTGGAATGTGTACGCGCGCGCACTACCTTTCTATGGGTTTAATTTAAACAAATTTGATTTTTTTCAAATTTTGAGCAAAAACGACATAGTAACCACTTGGTGTTTTTTTCATTTTTGGCCAAATTTTAAAAACGCCTGAAACTGATAGGATTGAAGAATAATGCTCTAAAATTAAGGCGTGTGCAGTTTTTAACTTCAAATTAGCTCAGGAACTTGAGATCGACGCCACCCACCAGTGCCGTTTTAGGGTCCGCTCCACCGTAAAACGTCCGGATCTCCAGTTTTACATGAGATATCAAGCTGAAAACGACTGGAATGTGTACGCGCGCGCACTACCTTTCTATGGGTTTAATTTAAACGAATTTGATTTTTTTCAAATTTTGAGCAAAAACGACATAGTAACCACTTGGTGTTTTTTTCATTTTTGGCCAAATTTTAAAAACGCCTGAAACTGATAGGATTGAAGAATAATGCTCTAAAATTAAGGCGTGTGCAGTTTTTAACTTCAAATTAGCTCAGGAACTTGAGATCGACGCCACCCACCAGTGCCGTTTTAGGGTCCGCTCCACCGTAAAACGTCCGTATCTCCAGTTTTACATGAGATATTAAGCTGAAAACGACTGGAATGTGTACGCGCGCGCACTACCTTTCTATGGGTTTAATTTAAACAAATTTGAATTTTTTCAAATTTTGAGCAAAAACGACATAGTAACCACTTGGTGTTTTTTTTTTTCGTTTTTAGCCAAATTTTAAAATCGCCTAAAACTGATAGGATTGAAGAATAATGCTCTAAATTTAAGGCGTGTGCAGTTTTTAACTTCAAATTAGATCAGGAACTTGAGATCGACGCCACCCAACAGTGCCGTTTTAGGGTCCGCTCCACCATAAAACGTCCAGATCTCCAGTTTTAGATGAGACATCAAGCTGAAAACAACTGGAAAGTGTACGTGCGCGCACACCAGTGCCGTTTTAGGGTCTGCTCCACCATAAAACCTCCAAATCACCAGTTTTAGATGAGTCATCAAGCTGAAAACGACTGGAATGTGTACGCGTGCGCACCAGTGCCGTTTTAGGGTCCGCTCCACCATAAAACGTCCAGATCTCCAGTTTTACATGAGACATCAAGCTGAAAATGCCTGGAATGTGTACGCGCGCGCGCACCAGTGCTGTTTTAGGGTCCGCTCCACCATAAAACGTCCAGATCTCCAGTTTTAGATGAGACATCAATCTGAAATCGACTGGAATGTGTACGCGCGCGCGCACCAGTGCTGTTTTAGGGTCTGCTCCACCATAAAACGTCCAAATCTTCAGTTTTAGGTGAGACATCAAGCTGAAAACGACTGTAATGTGTACGCGCGCGCACTACCTTTCTATGGGTTTAATTTAAACAAATTTGAATTTTTTCAAATTTTGAGCAAAAACGACATAGTAACCACTTGGTGTTTTTTTCATTTTTGGCCAAATTTTAAAATCGCCTAAAACTGATAGGATTGAAGAATAATGCTCTAAATTTAAGGCGTGTGCAGTTTTTAACTTCAAATTAGATCAGGAACTTGAGATCGACGCCACCCACCAGTGCCGTTTTAGGGTCCGCTCCACCATAAAACGTCCAGATCTCCAGTTTTACATGA
>SRMA01026941.1:16152-33455 GCA_007224835.1 Danionella cerebrum | reverse complement strand
AGCGCATCATTTTGAGCAGTTTATTTTGTCAAAAGGCATCTGAAAAAGAGAAAAAAAAATCATCAGAAATCATGCGCTACACTATAGTAGTTTAGTTTGATCCATAGTTCTCAAGCGCCGGAAACAGAGCAACTATTCCGTTTCTAAATGCCATGTCAAAATACAGATCATGTGATGCCAGCGCATCATTTTGAGGAATTTTAATTTGTCAAAAGGCATCTGAAAAAGAGAAAAAAATCATCAGAAATCATGCGCTACACTATAATAGTTTAGTTTGATCCAAAGTTCTCAAGCGCCGTAAACAGAGCAACTATTCCGTTTCTAGGCGCCATGTCCAAATACAGATCATGTGATGCCAGCGCATCATTTTGAGCAGTTTTATTTTGTCAAAAGGCATCTCAGAAAGAGAATAAAAATATCAGAAGTCATGCGCTACACTATAGAATATTAGTTTGATCCATAGTGATGCCAGCGCATCATTTTGAGCAGGTTTATTTTGTCAATAGGCATCTCAGAAAGAGAAAAAAAAAATCATATGAAATCATGCGCTACACTTCCATAGTTTAGTTTGATCCATAGTTCTCAAGCACTGGAAACTGATCAACTATTCCGTCACAAAGTGCCATGTCCAAATACAGATCATGTGATGCCAGCGCATAATTTTGAGCAGGTTTAATGTGTCAAAAGGCATCTCAGAAAGAGAATTAAATCATCTGAAATTATGCGCTAAACTATAGATGTTTAGTTTAATCCATAGTGATGCCAGCGCATCATTTTGAGCAGTTTTATTTTTTTGTCAAAAGGCATCTCAGAAAGAGAATATAATCATCTTAAATCATGCGCTACACTTCCGAAGATTTGTTTGATCCATAGTTCTCAAGTGCTGGAAACTGATCAACTATTCTGTCGCAAAGTGGCATGTCTAAATTCAGATCACATGATGCCAGCGCATCATTTTGAGCAGTTTTATTTTGTCAAAAGGCATCTCGGAAAGAGAATAAAAATATCAGAAGTCATGCGCTACACTATAGAAGATTAGTTTGATCCATAGTGATGCCAGCGCATAATTTTGAGCAGGTTTAATGTGTCAAAAGGCATCTCAGAAAGAGAATAAAATCATCTGAAATTATGCGCTAAACTATAGATGTTTAGTTTAATCCATAGTGATGCCAGCGCATCATTTTGAGCAGGTTTATTTTGTCAATAGGCATCTCAGAAAGAGAAAAAAAAACATCTGAAATCATGCGCTACACTTCCGAAGATTTGTTTGATCCAAAGTTCTCAAGCACTGGAAACTGATCAACTGTTCCATCGCAAAGTGCCATGTCCAAATACTAAGCATGTAATGTCAGCGCATCATTTTGATCAGGTTTATTTTGTTAAAAGCCATCTCAGAAAGAGAATAAAAATATCAGAAATCATGCGCTACGCATCCGAAGATTTGTTTGATCCAAAGTTCTCAAGCACTGGAAACTGATCAACTATTCCGTCGCAAAGTGCCATGTCCAAATACAAATCATGTGATGCCAGCGCATAATTTTGAGCAGGTTTAATGTGTCAAAAGGCATCTCAGAAAGAGAATAAAATCATCTGAAATCATGCGCTACACTTCCATAGTTTAGTTTGATCCATAGTTCTTAAGCGCTGGAAACTGATCGACTATTCCGTCGCAAAGTGCCATGTCCAAATACAGATCACGTGATGCCAGCGCATCATTTTGAGCAGGTTTATTTTGTTAAAAGGCATCTCAGAAAGAGAATATAAACATCTGAAATCATGCGCTACACTTCCGAAGTTTAGTTTAATCCAAAGTTCTCAAGCGCTGGAAGCTGATCAACTATTCCGTCGCAAAGTGCCATGTCCAAATACAAAGCATGTAACGCCAGCGCATCATTTTGATCAGGTTTATTTTGTTAAAAGCCATCTCAGAAAGAGAATAAAAATATCAGAAATCATGCGCTACACTATAGATGTTTAGTTTTATCCATAGTGATGCCAGCGCATCATTTTGAGCAGGTTTTTTTTGTCAAAAGGCGTCTCAGAAAGAGAATAAAAACATCTGAAATCATGCGCTACACTTCCGAAGATCAGTTTGATCCATAGTTCTCAAGTGCCGGAAACAAAGTGCCATGTCCAAATACAGATCATGTGATGCCAGCGCCTCATTTTTATGTTTTTGTTTTTTTGTGTGTGTGTCAAAGGCGATTCCAGAAAGAGTATAAATACTTCACACATTTTTACTTTACTTCTCTCACGTGTTTTTATTTTCATATTATTTACTCTGATTTAATTTGGCATAAGATCTTTAAATAAAGTTAGCTTTTGACACGTTACATAAATTAACATTATTTTTTTTTCTGGGAACAACACTTCGCTACACAAACGCTCTCTTCTCTTATAAAAGCACGTAGTAACCAGGTAAACCTCTATCAACATAGCACCCATTACTGGTTCTGAAAGTGAAGTGAAAGTGACGTTACGACCAAGTATGGAGAGACCCATACAAGGAATTTGTGCTCTGCATTTAACCCATCCAAGTGCACACACACAGCAGTGAATAAACACACCGTGAACACACACCGGGAGCAGTGGGCAGCCATGGCTGCGGCGCCCGTGGAGCTGTGGGTAACTGGTGACTTGCTCAAGGTCACCACAGTCATGGTTGTCTCAGAAGGGAGAGAGTTTCAACACTCATCCCATCTTCGACTCCTAGTGGAGCTGGGGATCAAACGAGCGACCTTTTGATCTCCAGTCAACCACCCTATCCACTAGGCCACGACTGCCACGAAATGTATTCTTAATGTATTACAATCAAAAACACAGTACATTATTATTCTATTTAGAAATGAATATGTGAATATGAAATAATTATTTACGATATCACAGGTTTTGACCATTTAAAAAGATTCAATTAATATAATTATTTACTCTTAATAGTTTTATTAAGTTTTATGAAAGTCAACATCATGATAGGAATGGATGAAGAAACGAATGGCTTCAGGAATGGATGAAGTCACGAGTCGTGCTATCCAATAGAGGGCCAGTAGAAGTGGTCCAAAAGTAAGAGAGTGCCAGTGACTTCTAAGGGTTAACTACAAAACAGGCATTGGTGGTGCACTCAAGAATTAAGCTTTACACATCATACACACACACACCATTTACAGCTGTGTTTGAAGTGCAGGATGGGCAAGGTAAGGGAGATGGCCTTAGCAAGAACCAGAGAGAGCCAAGAGCCATGCATTTCTCGTTTCCGTCCTTCGATGAGATGAACCCACCGCAGCCAGGAGAAACACATATTTTACCCATCGTCGTGAAAAAGGACGAGTTCAGTAAATGTGAAGAGACTGACAGGCTCGAGCTGGAATCAGAAGGTGCAGCAGTTTTGGTGGTCGGCTTTCTGGGCTAGCACTTAAGATATTTCAGCTTGATAGAAAAGCGTCGAAATTCAGAGGATGGCGCCACCATTTGCTCCGAGGAAGAAAGCAGAATGAGTGTAGAGGCAAGTGCTCCTCTTATAGAGCGGCTGATTGCTAATCATCTACACTCGCAAATCAAGTAATTTGCCCATAAAAACTCGGTACCACCTCCCAGGTTCGGTAAGTCCCCATAGTCGAAGAACTCGACATTCGTCTGCATTCTCGACTGTAAGGGAACTAAAGATAAAGAATACAGCACTGAAAATAAAATTAACCACTGACTCACCCTCAGGGACATCCTCAAAAGTGGCTTCTGGTGGGGGTGGACTCGCTCCAAGTTGGGTTCTGGAGGAACCTAGCACTGGTGCCTCATCATGAAGGTTGCACAGGTGGCCTGGCAGACAGACGTCTGGATGGACAGGGTCTGCATGTGCTGAGCGGAAGATAAGAACGATACCCAGGCCAGGCTTAAAATCATCCATCTCTGACTGAGAAAACTCCACCACTTTCTTATCTCACAGACGAAAGGGGGTCTTCATGCAAAAACAAAGAAGAATACTTTACCACTGGTTTAAACAAAATAAAAACAATTCATACATTCGATCTGCTTCAATATAAATTAATCATTTTTATTTATAAAAAACCTAACAGAAAATGACAAATTGGCATCAAATAAATTATAATTGTAGCTTATAATACATAACTATGTAAATAAATAAACAAAACACTGATATATGCATACATATGCACAATTCAATGAGTAATAATATGTAAGTGTAAAACAAAATATTTACGAATGGTGATAAAGCGTATGCTAATTTGTTTATTTAGTCGAATGGTCAAAGTAGCATCTTTTTTATGATTTTAAAGATATAACATAATTAATTATAATTATTTAAATATTTAACTATTTAATTAAATAACTGTAAATAACATTTTACGGTTATTTCATCTGTTGCGCTGTTTCTTTAAGAGTTTGAACTAATGAATCGGTTCCTTCGAATCGGTTCTTTTGAATCAAAGTCTTAGGTCCGAGACTTCATTAGTCGCCAATGCATGTTGTCTGAAGAAAAGTTTAATCATTGTTTTATACATACGATTGACTTTGTTCTTTCTTGTTTTCCCAGCGTGGTAAGTTTGTTTTCATTTGTTTGTTTGCCACTTAAGTTAAAAAAGAGCGTTGATTGTGTTAAGTACCTTATGGTTATGTTAACCACGTGAGGTTTGATTTATTTCCTCATTTAATTTCGTTTGTCATTTAAGTCAAAATATATATTAATTGCGTGTTCTAATTGTAATTTAGCCATTTTGCTTTGTGTAAGTATTCGGTTTATGCAGAAATGTTACGTATGTACTTTTATGTTGTTCAAGTAAATTACTCAATGTTTGTTGAGTAAAAAGCGTTCAACACCAAAGAATAAAACAAGAAATCACACCTTAATGTTATTTTTATTGGTAACATTCATCTTTAGTAGAAGCCTGTTGCAGTAACTTTAAAAAAAAGCTTCCCGTAATTTATTCTAACTTTTTTTTACCTTCACCTCACCTTTCGTGCTACTCTCCATGGTACCTGCAGGTGAAACCGTAACGCAATGCTGAGAAGAATCCAGAATTAACGAAGAGAACGGAGAAGAAAAGATTGAAACGCACTCGATTTCTTTTTTTTTTATTTATTGAACAATAAACATATACAAATCAAACAGCCCTCTGTTATGATTCTCAGAGAATCAAATTAGTTATTATTTAGAAGTGTTATGTTTAGCGTATTATTCTTTTATATTCATTTTCTGATCATGTGTTTTGTGTGTGTATTGCTTTGTGGAGATGGCTGAGCGCTGACCCAACCAATCAGGGGAGTGGGCGGGCCTATAAAAACGGCCCGCTCTGCATTCATTCCCCCCCTCTCTCTCGATCGCGCAGTGTGTCAGTCCGATCCGTCTGTCTGTCATCTGTGAATCAAACCGTGTTGCTACGCCACTAACCAGTACCCGTTCTGTTGCCCCGTCCTGTCGGACTTGTGATCCCGTTCTCCCTCCGTACTGGTCTGTGTATCTCTCTCTCAAAGTAAAAGAAAGTGTTAGATCACAGTATAAAGTGTGGTGTGTGTGTGTGTGTGTGTGTGTGTGCGTGCGTGCGTGCGTGCGTGCGTGTGTGTGTGCGCGAGCGAGCGAGCGATCGCATGACAGTGTTTCAGCCAATTTCTTTAACACCAAAGTGGGTCGTAACAGCCTCATATTGATCTAAATAGAATTCCAAATATAAAGTAGCAATTACACACAACAAAAAGGGCAGACATAAGGTATACACATTATACTTTGATTCCAATCAAACTAACAATAAAATGAAATGACAAAATAAAACATAAGACATATACACAAATCTTACATATCACTGAACTTATTAAGGAAATTAGCTACTCTAATGACTTCAGTACTAGATAGAGTACATAGAGATGATGTAATAATTTTAATTTCGTTTACAAAATGAGAAAAGGAAGGGGTGATTTTTAGAAATCTGCCTTTATGAATGAAGAATTTCCCATGGCAAAGAAGGTTAACTAAATAGTGTTTTTTGAATTCTTTTTTAAGTATTCCAAACTTGATTTGTTTTAATCTAAGGGTTTTATCTGGATATTTGCATGAGACATTCTGTTTTCCAGAAGAGACCAAAACGGTTTTGTATGCGTACAGCTAAAGAAAATGTGCTCAGTGGTTTCAATATGACTAAAACAAAATTGACAGGAGTTTTCCTCAATATTAAATCTTGATCTAAGACAATCATTTGACGGATATATATCATTTATAATTTTAAATTGAAGCTCCTTTATTTTTTAAGTAATTGGGAAGGTGAGATAGTTTAATCTTATTTGTTTTAAGTCCTCAATGTCAAAATCCTTAAAAATATGGTGATGTTTGAGTCGATTTGGGTGAAGTCTTGTAATAAAAACACTCCTAATAAACAAGTTGGTGCATTTTTGGTCACCAACAGATAGGGAACCTAAATATAAAGATGGAAAAGAGAATGACACAGAAGAATGAGATAAAATCCCTTTAAGCAATAATATTACATTTTTAGGAATTGTATTTACTACAGTGTAAAATTCTTTAGGGTGACAAGTAAAGCTGTGTTTCAGACAAAAATCATTATAACAAAGAATGTTAACTTGGTTATCCATCATGTCCAATAAAGAAAAAAATATTGTAATCAAACCAATTTTGATAAAATAAAGATTTATTGCAGAGCAAATTGATTGTTCCAAATACAAGTCTTATGAGGACTAAAATTGTGAGAAAATGCAAGTTTGTAACACATTAATACTTGTTGATGGAAAAGAGATAACTTGATGGGTAGTTTGGACAATTCAAAATTACATTTACCATATTTTTCGCCATATAAGACGCACCCAATTTTAAATGAGGAAGATCTAGAAAAAAGAGATTCTGAACCAAATACTGTAGTAAAATATTTTATATCAACTGTGTAAAAGTTAACAGCAGTTTAAGAACAATTATATGCCAAACATGAACAGTCAGTAAACATTAAAAGAAACAAAAAAAAGGCTGTAATGTTTTTATTCGAACCCTAATAACTCCTCTTCGTCACTGCTATCATAAATGAGGAAGGACAGATCCACGCAGTCATTTTCTTCCTCACTGGTGTCAAATAAGATGTTGTCTTCTATTCCACCCAAGGCATTACTAATGCCACACTTCTTAAATGATTTTATAACAATGTCCTCCTTCACGGAGTCCTACGCGCTATGGTATGATCGACGAGCAGAGATGGGCGATGACGTCAGCACGCACCGCCGGGTATACAAATATGACCGACGGCTCCGAAGTGTGATGGGAATTTTCCTATATAATACTACCGTCTAGTGGTCATTTAGAGAAATGTGATTTGAGAAACTTTTAAGAGCACACGTCATACTTCAGTCTCGCCCTTTGAGGAGGCTCGAGGTTCTTTTTCCAATGTGGATAACACATATGTAGGAAATGCGTTGAGAATCTTTACAATAAATAGCCGCATTTGCTGTGTTCTCTCTCAAACTCTCTCCAGTGTTTATTATCAATTAGGAAGGTATATTTTTACCATAACCGGAGCTAGGCCGAAGCCGCGGCCTCTCTTACGCCTCTCCTACGGCCGTGACCACCCTCCGCTCCGTGGCGCTCTGCATTCGCCATATAAGATGCACCAAACTTTTCCCCCTCAGTTTTGGGGAAGAAAAAGTGCGTCTTATACGGCAAAAAATACGGTAATTAAACATTTAAGACCACTACTTCCCCAAATATTGAAGAAGATATTGTAAACCATATACTGTTCTTATTGTGAAGAAATGATCTTAGCCATTGAGTTTTTAAAACGTTATTCAATGTCTCCAAGTCGAATACATTCACACCCCCTTCTTCAAAAGTCCGAACCAAATCATTTTTGTTAATATAGTGATGCCTGTTTTTCCAAATGAAATTAAATATATCCCGGTTATATTCTTTTAGTAAGTGAGGAGGTATAGCTAGTGATGATGCTGGGTAAACAAATCTAGAGAGATATTCCATTTTGATTTAAAAAAATTCTTCCAAAAATTGAGATATCTCTCTGTAACCAGTTATTAAGGACTGGTTTTGCTTTTAGAAATTTGTTTACAAATTTTTCCTGAATGCTATGATTAGTATCTTTAGTAATAGTAACGCCTAAGTATTTTAAGGAAGTTTTAACTGTAATATTACATAAAAAGTCTAAATCGCTATTATGAATTGAAATCAACTCACATTTATTTATATTTAACCTCAACCCAGAAGCAACAGAGATAAGATTAACTAATTTAATGGCCCCCTCAACTTGATGTTTATCTTTTAGGAATAGAGTTGTGTCGTCAGCTAACTGACTAATACAAATTTGTCTTCCAAATACCTTGAGTTTTTCAAATCTGTTGTCATTGTTAATCAAAATAGTCAGCATCTACACAGCCAAGATGAATAAGAAAGGGGAGATGGGACAGCATTGTCTGATTCCTCGCGCAATCCTGAATCTCTGAGAAGTTCCATGTGAAAGTGATATAGAGCTATTGATGTCTTTATAAAGCATTTTTATTAGAGATATAAAATTGTTGCCAAATCCATATTTAAAAAGAGTTAAATACAAAGTTATGTTCAATTGTGTCAAAGGCTATTTTAAAATCCAAGAACAAGATGTAGCCATCATCCTCAATATACTCATGATAGTCTAGAATATCTAAAACTAATCTGATGTTATTATGTATTGATCTACCTTTAATAAACCCAGATTGTTATTCGCTTATTATTTGATCTAATCCTTCCTTTAGTCTGTTGGCAAATATGTGAGCTAAAATCTTGTAATCACAATTAAGAAGAGTAATCGGTCGTAGATTGTCTATCAGTTGAGCATCTTTTCCTGGCTTTGGTATAAGTGTTATCAATCTTTGTTTCATAGTTGAAGTAAGAGTATTATTGTTGATACATTTGAGAAAAACATCAAATAATAGATCCCTCAAGTCATCCTTAAAGAACTTATAAAATTCAGGAGTAAGTCCATCAGGACCTGGAGATTTACCTGAGGATAATTTGTCTACTTTGATCAAGTGCTTCAATTTTAATATTTGCCTCACACAAATCTTTAAATTGTTTATTAATCTGTGGTATATTTGAACATATTCTGTCAAAAAGGTAGAGTTTATTGCTGAGTATGCAGAAGTATATAAAGTACTACAAAACTTTGAGATTTCAGAAGAAATTATTATTGGGGAATTATTTATATTTCTATTGATATAAAGAGAAGTTATGGTGTTTCTTTCCTGTCTCCTTTTTTGAAGTCTCCAAAAATAATTGTTACTTTTTTCACCCTTTTCAATCGATTTTGCCCTGGATCTTACATAAGCTTCTTTGGCTTTTTGAATTTACAAGTTATCAATTTTGGATTGAATTTTGAATTTTTTTGTTTGGCTTCATTATCTTTTTGACTATTATTACTTAAACTATTTAGCTCTCTGGATAATTCTTCCTCTAAACGAACTCTAGCTTTACGTATTTACCAAAATTTATGGAAAGTTCCCAAAGTTGTGCTTTAGATACTCCCATTTTTTATGAATGAAAGAGGCTCTTTATCTAATTTGGTTCTTTTTATTATGGATCTGATTTGTGAGCAAAATTCAGTATGCTTTAATAAACTTGAATTAAATTTCCAATAACCCTTGTTTCTTGGATCTATGTCCTTTGAGCAAAAAGATAGAGATACAGCAATGTTCTGTTAAAGGTGCCGACGAGATATCTTTAATGTATTCAGTTAAACTAATAGAGGTTAACCAGTAATCAATCCTAGATTTAGAAACTCCATTTGGTTTGAACCACGAGAACTGTTTTAAATTTGAATTTCCAGCCCTCTACTACATTATTATTTAAACAGAAGTCTAATAAATGGGGGTTCGGATGAGGGCTATCAACTTTAGATGGGAAACGATCTAATGTCTCATCCATAACCATATTGAAGTCTCCTCCTATAATAACATTTTCCATTGGATACAACAGTTCCCTTTCAGTCGAGACGCAGACGATGTCGATTCTATTAGAATCAACGCAAAACACACTTGAATTTGTATTTACATGTAACATTTTTTTTTAATAAAAGAACAGTATATTCAAGCATTAAATGGTGGAAGTGATAGGCGAATTGTAAAACATATTTTTATTTTAAACATTCATTGTAAACACTGCCACACGCAGCCAAATTAATGTTAATTAAGTATTGGTGGATGTCTATGTTTTAAGAAGCAGACGAAGAAGTTTATAAAACTTTTTTGTAAGACTTTATAAAACTTAAATTACCCACAACATAAAATAGAAAATAAATGTGGGAAATGTGACCAATGTAATCAAAAGGAAAATACAGAGCATGTTTTAATACAATGTATTCGAAATTAAAAAGACAAAAAGAAAGAAATAGAATAATTAAAAATAAACCCTAGAAAATAAATTAAGCAACGAAAGAACTTACAGTGATAATACAAGAACGCTTCATTCATTCAATTCGGGATCCAAAATACTGATCCAGCTGGTGGCGCTAATGCACCATAAAGCAAACTGCCAAAAACAACATTGGGGTCGGCAACCCGCGGCTCTAGAGCCGCATGCGGCTCTTTAGCGCTACCTAGTGGCTTCAAAAATGTTTGAAAATGGAAAGAGATGGGTAAGAGAAATATATTTTTTGTTTTAATGTAGTTTCTGTAGGAAGACAAACATGATACAAACATTCTTAACGTTTTCCAATACTGTAAAAATGTATAAAATAAATATTACATTTCAACATTTCTGTCAACGAAGATTTGCGTCATATCCTGCGACACACGTTTCTATCAGCAGAACCGGATGCCAGGCAGATGGTTGTTGTAAACAAAACAAAAAGGTATATATTTTACCTTTTCAAAAGGCAATTTATTTTTATAAATGCAGGATGTGTTTTATTGCACTCTGTTGCCTCGATGAGGGGCACGTTATGCACGTTCCATCTTGTTTTTGTTTTTTTGAATCCTCAAAATATAAATGACATCAAAAATCGGATTTCTTTATTGCATTTTTTTATTTAATTAAAACATGATCAATATTGTAATAAAGTTAAACTTGAGGTGGCATCGTACAACAGAGTAGTCACGTGGTGCGTCATTCAAATAAACATTTAATCATGAAGGCTCATGATGTATTTTTTAGCCAACTTTGATAGTAGGCTAATATATATATATATATATATATATATATATATATATATATATATATATATATATATATATATATACATACATAAAGCATGTGTTGCCTTCATTATAAGGCTTTTAATTTTTTGCAGCTCCAGGCATATTTGCTTTTTGTTTTTTTGGACCAATATGGCTCTCTCAACATTTTGGGTTGCCAACCCCTGCAACAGAAGAAAAATACGAGGCTAGACCGTCCCATTTACCAAGGGGTTTTGCAGCCTTCTGAGAATCCTCCCAAGCCGTAGCCTTAAAGGCTGGGTAGGAAGGACACTCCGGAGGCTTTTAGAACCTGGATTGGGACACAGCTGCAGTAAAGTTGGTTGACAAGTTCGCTCTTCGTCTGATCTTTATCTTTAAGCATTAACACAACATGGTGTCAGAAGTACAGGAGTTGTAGAAAGTGAACTAAACCTGAAGGGACAATAATAGTAAGTCTACGCAATTAAAATGTCTACCTTTTGGGATCTTTTGGGAAAAGACTGCAGGAGGAGTGCTCGCATTAAATGAGAAGTGTGTGTTTGCAACAAATAACATAATGTTTCTGGGGCATCACATCACAGCAGAGGGCATCCCACCAGTCCCTGAGAAAGTCGAAGCAATTATGGAGATGCCTGAACTGACTGGTGTGGAAGGAGTCAGGTTTCTGCCTCATCTTGCGTCGTACACTCAAGGAAGAGAGAAAAATGAATGGTGTTGGGAGATACCACAGAAAGAGGCATTTAAAAAATTAAAATCAGAATTGAGCTCCTCTCGTGTCTTGCCTTCACACTCACTGTCAGCTGTGTTACAAACTCAATGTTTTCGGGGGCGGACTATTTAACTTCTCTGCTGCAAGGCGCACAGTCACTGTGTCTCGTCCCCAATTGTATAGTTCAGTGCAGTTATCTCTCTCTCTCTGAGAAAACAAGTTCGATCCCCGTGCTCTCTGAGTGCAGCGTCTCTCCTGCAGCACTGCTTCCCGTTGGCACTCGTTTCCACAGTCGTCTTCCCCAAAAACTCTCAGGTTTGGTTAAGCACTCTAGTTTTCCTTTAGCATTTAAATATTATTTCGTGTTCGATCACCACGGCACGGTATATTTTGTTCCCCTGCTCACCTTTTAGTTTGACCTTGCCCTACATAGTCCGCTTTGTTTTGATTGGGAACTCTTGGGGTGGGTTTGGTGGGTGTGTAGTGATTGCGGTGTGCGTGCGTGTGTGTGCGTGAACGTGTATGCTATTTACAGTGTTTATGGTTGCAGATGTTTGTTTCTTTCATTGACCTGTGTTTTGAAATGGCATTTTGTTTGGAGAGTTTTTGTGTTGTAAAATCAACTTATTTATTTATCTTTGGTTGGAGTTAATAAACAGTGATATTTTGAGTTACCTGATTTTGTCTGTGGAATTGTTTAATTTGCTTGAACTAGCATCGCAGCACTATTTTTTACTTCCTCAATGTACGCTCCCATAGCTCACTACATCTTGCAGGCTAGGGGTCATAACATTTAATGGGGGCTCATCCGGGATATTTAACTCTGGTGTTTTTCTAAAGAAGTATTGTAGTGTAGGTTTGTTAGTTTATAGTGAGTTTAGTAATATTTTGTAAAATGGCCACATTTGATATTGAGACGTTCGTTAATTCTCCTTCATTGGATCAAGTAGAGGCTTGTAAGAAGGATGATTTACTGCAAATTGCAGAGTTTTTTTAAGATTGCTGTCTCTAAGCAGAGTTTAAAGAGTGAACTCAAGTTCGCTGTGCTTAGAGGTTTGATTGACTTGAATGTTATTTCAGTTGTGCAGGATCCAGTATTATTAGAGGAGGATGAAATGGAAGCCAAATCGGCCATTCCAGATCCTGAATCTGACTCTCAGTCAGTCTCTGATGCAGAAGAAAATGCACAATCTAAAGCCCGTGCTGCTCAATCACATCATGAGGCAAGGTTAAAGGCAGAAGAGAGGAAGGCTGAGTTTGAGTACAGACTTGAACTTAGGCGACTTGAACTTAAAGAGCTTGAGTTACGGCTTAAATACGGCTCTAGTTCTCCAAATGTACCAGAAGGTGCAGGAGGAAAAGCTGGTTTTGATGTGAGCAAGAACGTTTCTTTAGTTCCTCCTTTCCGGGAATCAGAAATTGATTCATATTTTGGAGTGTTTGAGTGAATTGCTCATGCATTGTCATGGCACAAAGAGGTGTGGCCATTGATTTTACAATGCAAGCTGTCTGGGAAAGCTCAAGATGTTTTTGCTAGTTTGTCTTTGGAAGATAGTTTAGTTTATGAAAAAGTGAAAGCTGCAATCTCAGGAGCTTATGAGTTGGTGCCTGAAGCTTATCGGCAACGTTTCAGAAAGCACAAGAAAGTGTTGACGCAAACATTTGTAGAATTTGCTTGTGAGAAAGGAATTCTATTTGATCGCTGGATGAGTTCTAGTAAAGTTACAGATTTTGATGGACTCCGTGAACTCATGTTGTTAGAGGAATTCAGGAGTTGTCTGCCAGATCGTATCGTAGTCTATCTGAATGAGCAGAAAACAGTTTCTGTTTCCAAGGCTGCTGTTCTTGCAGATGAGTTTTCACTTACCCATAAGGTGGCATTTGCTGATACACGCACTACTAGTCGTGAACTGAAACAGTCTGAGCACATGAAGAGTAGAATGCCTGTACAAAAACTCCCAGATGAACAAAAATGTTTCTATTGTCACAACACTTATGCGAAAGTAGCAGAACCAGAACAAGAAAGGAGTAGCTTTTGTGAAAGCTGTGAGTGAAATTGGTTCATGTGCTGAAAAAACTGATGAAAGTTTTGATCCATTTATTAGTGATGGTTATGTCTCACTGTCAAATTGTCCTGAAAGCAAAGTAAAAGTGAGAATGCTGAGAGACACCGGTGCGTCAACTTCATTTGTGGTTGCTAATGCTCTTAACTTTAGTAAAGAGTCTTTTTCAGGGTGCAACGTTTTTGTGAAAGGAATTGAGTTGGGACTAGTGAAAGTTCCTTTGCACAATGTTTTCTTAGAATCTGACTTGTTCACTGGCCCTGTCCAAATTGCTGTGCGTAACGAATTGCCTGTGAATGGTGTGGATGTGCTGTTAGGCAATGATCTTTTGTGGAGGTAAAATTTTTCCTCAGCTCGAAGTTGCAGATCAACCTGTTGCAGACATCTTGGAGAAAAGTCAGATTGAAGCAAGTGTTTTTCCTGTGTGCGCTGTCACCCGAGCTCAAGCCCGTCGGCGAGGTTCTGTTGAGCTCTACGATACCTTTTTGCAACCTGAAGTGTTTGAAAATGAAGTGAATTCTGGTGAGAATGGGAATGTGGAAAATGAACGAAAGTTTGTGTCACAGAATTTAAAGTTTCCTGTAACAAGGAAAGATTTTGTATTAGAGCAGATAAATGATGCTACGCTACAGCCTTGTTTTGAAGCAGTAATCTCCAGAGAACATGCACAACAGAAAAAAGTTGCCTATTATAAGGAAGGAGATTTACTCATGCGAAGGTGGTGTGCTAATCCAAAGGCTAGTTGGACTTCAGTTTGCCAGGTTGTAGTTCCAGTTTCTTTTAGACCACAAGTACTGTCCTTAGCTCATGATCATGCGTTTGCTGGTCATTTGGGCATTAGAAAAACATACAGTAGAATTCTGAGGAATTTCTTTTGGCCGGGTGTGAAAGCTGATGTGTCTAATTTTTGTCGTACCTGTACTGTATGTCAGATATCTGGAAAACCAAACCAGGTTGTCCCTCCAGCTCCGTTGATTCCAATTCCAATAGTAGCTGAACCATTCGCGCACATAATTGTGGATTGTGTTGGTCCCTTACCTCGTACTAAGCAGGGTCACCAGTTTCTATTAACCCTGATGTGTAGGGCCACACGCTTTCCGGAAGCCATTCCGCTTAGAAAAGTCACAGCTCCGGTAGTAGTTAAAGCTTTAACCAAATTCTTTACTACTTTTGGCTTACTGAAGGTTGTGCAGATAGACCAGGGTACAAACTTTTTATCGAAGATCTTTAAGCAAGTCCTTCACACCTTAGACATCACACATAACGTCTCGAGTGCTTACCATCCTGAGAGTCAAGGTGCTTTGGAGCGATTTCACCAAACGCTCAAGTCCATGCTGAGAAAGTACTGCCTGGAGAAAGAAAAGGACTGGGATGAAGGAGTACCATTTGTCCTGTTTGCCGCCAGAGAAACCATACAGGAGAGTTTGGGTTTCAGTCCAGCTGACCTTGTGTTTGGCCATACTTTTCGTGGTCCTCTGAGGATGTTGAAAGAACAGCTGATGTCATCGGAGGAGAGATCGAGTTTCAACGTGCTGACTTATGTTAGCAAATTTCGAGAAAGACTACTTCATGCATGGTCCTTGGCTAAAGATTTACTTCAAGCTGTCCAACGGAAAATGAAACTGCGTTATGATGAGAAAGCAACTTCAAGGAAGGAGAGCAGATGTTGGTGCTTTTGCCTGTGAGCGGTTCGACTCTTTCAGCACGCTATTCTGGTCCTTACCGTGTGTTGAAAAAGCTGTCTGAAGTCAACTATGTGATCGAGACACCTGACCGGAGACGGAAATCAAGATTGTGTCATGTTAACATGCTGAAGGCATTTCATTCTAGAGATTCTGCCCAAATCCCTGTGACACCTAAGAACTCGAAACCTGTTGCCACAGTCATTACTCTTGAGAAGGTTAATGAAAAACCTGAGGACTGTGCTCAAGAAGACGGGTTAATTTTGCGCACAATGGAAAGTGTGGAGCAAAATTTCGCAACTCCAAGATCTTAGCAGATCTTCCGCAATATTTGATGCATCTCCCTCACACCCAGAGATCAGATTTAATAAGCCTTATTACTGACTTTGTGTGCTTGTTTAATGACGTGCCAACATGCACTAATGTTTTGTACCACGACATTGATGTGGGTAACGCCAAGCCCATTAAGCAGCATGCCTATAGACTTAATCATGCCAAAAGAGAGATCATGAGAGCAGAGGTGAACTATTTGCTGGAAAATGGACTTGCCTCTCACAGTAACAGCCCTTAGAGTTCCCCCTGTATTTTAGTCCCTAAAGCTGATGGAACATCTCGACTTTGCACTGACTACAGGAAGGTGAACGCTGTTACGGTTCCTGACAGTTTTCCGTTGCCGCGCATGGAAGATTGTGTGGACAGTGTTGGGGCCGCAACATACGTAAGCAAGCTGGATCTTCTTAAAGGATATTGGCAGGTGCCTCTCCCACCTAGGGAGAGGTGTCCGCTTCTGTTATCCCAGACTCATTTGTGGAATATTCTGTGATGGCGTTCGGGATGCGCAACGCCCCCGCAACTTTCCAGCGGCTTATTAACATTGTTCTGAGTGGAGTGAAAAACTGCCGTGCTTATTTGGATGATGTAGTGGTGTACTCGAGCACCTGGAATGAACATATTGCATCACTTCGAGAGGTCTTTGAAAGATTGAAACAAGCCTCTTTGACATTGAATTTTTCCAAGTGTGAATTCGGACAAGCGTGCATAAGTTATCTCGGCAAGATGGTGGGCCATGGTCAAGTGAAACCTATTGAGCAAAAGGTGGCTGCCATTCGAAACTTTCCGATCCCTCAAACGTGACGTGAACTGCGTCGGTTCCTGGGAATGGCAGGATATTACAGAGCATTCTTCAAAAACTTTTCCTCTGTTGCATCTCCTTTGACCACTTTATTGAGTCTTCGTGACCAATTTAAATGGACTATAGAGTGTCAATATGCTTTTGATGCAGTGAAAGCTTTGTTGTCATGTGACCCAGTGCTTAAAGCTCCTGATTTCTCTCAACCATTAAAGCTGGAAGTAGATGCCAGTGGAGTAGGAGCAGGTGCTGTATTATTTCAAGAATCTATTGATGGTATTGATCACCCTGTGTCTTATTTTTGAAGAAAATTCAATAAGGCTCAATTATTCAACAATAGAGAAAGAAGCTGTTGCATTGTTGCTTGCCCTTCAATTTTTTGAGGTGTATTTGGGGTCTAGTTCTTTGCCAATCCAAGTTTTTACTGATCACAATCCCCTGACTTTTGTAATGCAGCTGCGAAATCAGAACCAGCGCCTCATGCGATGGTCACTGATTCTTCAGGATTTTTGGCTCATTATTAAGCATAAGAAAGGGAAGGAAAACGTCTTTGCTGATGCTTT
>SRMA01026941.1:0-16132 GCA_007224835.1 Danionella cerebrum | reverse complement strand
AAACAGCCTTAGCACAGGCCCAAAGGGCCGCAGTCACGGACACATTTGGAATGTCAGTTTTGCTCTCAAAGCTAAATTTTGTCACTGTAGTTATAGCTGCAACCCATCTTTAGAGAGAAAAAAGACAAGTCTCGAATTTTCTTGTCTCTATCCCTTTTTTTTCAATTAAACACAGCCGCAATAGCACACAAGTTCAAGTTTGATTATTTATATGGCGCTTTTCACAACGGACAGTGTCTCAAAGCAGCTTTACAGTAAACCAACAAGTTGAAACTCGAAAAAGAGAAAAAAATTAATTAATAAGTGGTGAATATTTCCCTAATAAGACTATGAGGTGGTCTGGAAATGTTTTATTGAACCCCAAATGAATTTACTAGGTCTATAAATGACAGTCCAAGGGCATCACCTGGTTCATCTACATGAATATTAAAATCTCCCACAAGCAGTAATTTATCAAAAGTGACCAAGAGATCAGAGAGAAATTGAACAAAAAAACGTTACTCCAACCTGGCCCTCTCTCTCTCTCTCTCTCTCTCTCTCTCTCTCTTTCTCTTTCTCTCTCTGCGGTTTTGGGAGCGTGTGCGCCCTCAGGTGGCGAACCTCTGAAAAGAAAAAAACACAAATACATAGCACGAATCTGTTGAAGTGGTTAAGCGTCCAGTTAACCACGAGCTTCAAATAAAAGACAAAAGCATTTCTTAGGCAAGTAAAACCAGACACATCAAGTCTAAACAAACGTTTATCAGTCAGGCGTGACGAGAATGACGAGCGTGACGACGCAACCAATAGAGTTGAACGTCATTTGCATAGGTCCCTGTTTGGGCAAACCTTGAATCTACTCCGTCGAGACGAGGAACCAAATGACCTGAGAGCTTAAGCCCACCGAGAATCACACGCTGCTCGCGAACAGAGTGTTGGGGAAGACCCTGAATATTTCCGGTCACCGTCAACTTAAATGCACTGCATAATAGGCCATTTATAATGAGCGCACGAAGTCACAATTGGCTGTGAGCGGGGCGGCAGCTCACTGATGTGTCTGAAGTCTGTGTGGATTTGCGGTGCGGGGAAGAGGATGCGCACTTTTTTTTTTCTTTCGCACGGCTTCATATTGTTAAATAAAATAAATGTATAAAATAAAAATGTATTTAAAATAAAGAAATAAACAGCATTAGAACAACAACAATAGCAAATAATAATATGAATATCAACAATACAATTACTTAAAATCGAATTTCACAAACTGCTGTATTTATGCACTTCCAAAACGAGTGATCAAACGAATCGGGATCATCAGAGTAAAAACAGTATTTCGTGTCAGTATAATTGTTATGTCTTTTCAAAGAACACTTGTCTGATTATAAAATATCTATGGTTTTAACCACAGACTTTAAAACCTAATCACAGGGTATGGGAGTTTCAAAATCCATCACCGCGCATGCGCGTATGAACATTGATTACGTCCTCAATACTATTGAGTACGTCATCGCGCATGTGTGTTTCGATATTCATTACCGCGCATGCCTTAGAACATTTGTTAGGTGCTCAATGCCATTGAGTACGTAACCAATGCGAGGGCACTTTACATTTTGACCATGATGAGTCGGGGTGGGACTCGTCATCAGCATCACGCCGGTGTAGCTGTGTCAGCGACGGGCTTTTGGGTGACAGAGGCTTGTCCGTTGTTTTTTTGTTTTTTTCTCCATCTCATTTTTCTCGCGTGAATACATTGCAGATGATTTGTTACGAGTGGCACGCCGGGTATCGCTGTTCCTCTTTTAGTGAGAAGGTTGCTGGTTCGAGGCCAGCCGGGGCTCTTCCAAAAGGAACTTGCTCATTCTCGTGAGCGGGTTTTCTCCGGTTTACTCCACTGGAGCAAAACATGCGTCGAGATCATTGAATTTGCTCAATTCTAGGGCGTACCCCGCAATCTTCCCAAACGGCGCTGGAAACGTGCACCGGCACCATAAGCCTTTGACTCTGAAAAGGGAAGATGGATTTGGGAAACGCGAGAGCTGCTTCCTGGGTACCGATTGATGCAAAGGGCCACCGCTTTGACACCTCGTATGAGCGGATTACGATTGAAGGATACTCTTCTCTGCAAAGACACAGATCGCGTTCATTAATTTTCACAACGAATACAGACAATGAACGAACGAGGTAGTAAACGGGTAAACATTTATGGGCAACACTTTAGTTTTCTCTTAGTGCGACTGATTTCTTGTTAAATTGAAAAAATATAAGAAATGTTCAAAACACTTCAAAATGATCACTTCTACGACGGTCCCGAGAAAATCACAATATCCAATGTACGAATCATAGATGAAACACGTACAAAAAGTGAGCTAAGATTGTTTTGGTTTCTTTATTTTTTTACATTTTTAACATTTTACCATAAACAATTTGTACATTTTACAAACGCATCGAACAAAACGTGTGCTGGACACCAAATCTGCTCTCTTTCCGTTATTGGGCAGCCTGGCATCGCGTGCACTTTACCCGTATGTTGTTCTCTGAGTGAGTCTTGAGTGTGGCTTTTGGAGTGCGGTCGGCTCTCATAAACACACGCACATCTCTCGCTGACGTTGGCTGTGTGTTTCTGGCATTGTCCTGCTGACTGCGACGAGCAGAAGAAATCAGCTCGTCAAAACGGACAACGCCACCGCGGGAATTTCACCAGGAGAATCTAAGGGAACAAGTAAAAGCAGACTCTGTTTAAAAGACAGCGCATGTCATCGCGCATGTGTGTTTCGATATTCATTACCGCGCATGCCTTAGAACATTTGTTAGGTGCTCAATGCCATTGAGTACGTAACCAATGCGAGGGCACTTTACATTTTGACCATGATGAGTCGGGTGGGACTCGTCATCAGCATCACGCCGGTGTAGCTGTGTCAGCGACGGGCTTTTGGGTGACAGAGGCTTGTCCGTTGTTTTTTTTTTTGTTTTTTTTCCCCATCTCATTTTTCTCGCGTGAATACATTGCAGATGATTTGTTGCGAGTGGCACGCCGGGTATCGCTGTTCCTCTTTTAGTGAGAAGGTTGCTGGTTCGAGGCCAGCCGGGGCTCTTCCAAAAGGAACTTGCTCATTCTCGTGAGCGGGTTTTCTCCGGTTTACTCCACTGGAGCAAAAACATGCGTCGAGATCATTGAATTTGCTCAATTCTAGGGCGTACCCCGCAATCTTCCCAAACGGCGCTGGAAACGTGCACCGGCACCATAAGCCTTTGACTCTGAAAAGGGAAGATGGATTTGGGAAACGCGAGAGCTGCTTCCTGGGTACCGATTGATGCAAAGGGCCACCGCTTTGACACCTCGTATGAGCGGATTACGATTGAAGGATACTCTTCTCTGCAAAGACACAGGTCGCGTTCATTAATTTTCACAACGAATACAGACAATGAACGAACGAGGTAGTAAACGGGTAAACATTTATGGGCAACACTTTAGTTTTCCTCTTAGTGCGACTGATTTCTTGTTAAATTGAAAAAAATATAAGAAATGTTCAAAACACTTCAAAATGATCACTTCTACGACGGTCCCGAGAAAATCACAATATCCAATGTACGAATCATAGATGAAACACGTACAAAAAGTGAGCTAAGATTGTTTTGGTTTCTTTATTTTTTTACATTTTTAACATTTTACCATAAACAATTTGTACATTTTACAAACGCATCGAACAAAGCGTGTGCTGGACACCAAATCTGCTCTCTTTCCGTTATTGGGCAGCCTGGCATCGCGTGCACTTTACCCGTATGTTGTTCTCTGAGTGAGTCTTGAGTGTGGCTTTCGGAGTGCGGTCGGCTCTCATAAACACACGCACATCTCTCGCTGACGTTGGCTGTGTGTTTCTGGCATTGTCCTGCTGACTGCGACGAGCAGAAGAAATCAACTCGTCAAAACGGACAACGCCACCGCGGGAATTTCACCAGGAGAATCTAAGGGAACAAGTAAAAGCAGACTCTGTTTAAAAGACAGTGCATGTCAAAGGCAGAACACCAACGCAATTTATTGGCCTTCACGAATTCACACAGACACGTCATCGCAGTCGCGGCGTGGAGAGAACCCTGTGCTTTTACTGACTCTGTAAAACATTTCTACTAGGGAGAGAGAGAGAGAGAGAGAGAGAAATCACTGTCACAGCCTTCGTTTCTGCTGCTTTCTGAAAAAGAAACCCGTACTTGGCTCATTAGCATCTGTAACCAGCAGGAGCCGCCCGCTAGCCTCGAACTAGTGACCTTTTGATGAAAAGCCACAGTGCTAGCTCTTGTGAAATGCGTCGACTGTAAAGAACAGCCTTAGCACAGGCCCAAAGGGCCGCAGTCACGGACACATTTGGAATGTCAGTTTTGCTCTCAAAGCTAAATTTTGTCACTGTAGTTATAGCTGCAACCCATCTTTAGAGAGAAAAAAAGACAAGTCTCGAATTTTCTTGTCTCTATCCCTTTTTTTTTCAATTAAACACAGCCGCAATAGCACACAAGTTCAAGTTTGATTATTTATATAGCGCTTTTCACAACGGACAGTGTCTCAAAGCAGCTTTACAGTAAACCAACAAGTTGAAACTCGAAAAAGAGGAAAAAATTAATTAATAAGTGGTGTATATTTCCCTAATAAGACTATGAGGTGGTCTGGAAATGTTTTGTTGAACCCCAAATGAATTTACTAGGTCTATAAATGACAGTCCAAGGGCATCACCTGGTTCATCTACATGAATATTAAAATCTCCCACAAGCAGTAATTTATCAAAAGTGACCAAGAGATCAGAGAGAAATTGAACAAAAAAACGTTACTCAAACCTGGCCCTCTCTCTCTCTCTCTCTCTCTCTCTCTCTCTCTCTGCGCATGTGCGTGGCGAGTTGAGCGTGGTGTGACAGAGCGCTGAGAGCGGTTGGCTTTTTTGCCTTAATTGGCTCTAAAGTTCAGCTTTTTTTTGTTGTTTGATTGCTTTAAGTTGTGTTTATTGAGTTTGTGAGCGAGTGAGTGCAGTAAAACACCCCTGTGAGCGCAGGCGAGGGCGCAGGGGTTGTTTGTTTGTGTGTGTGTGTGTGTGTGGAGCGAGTGTGAGTGAGCATGGCGTGTGCGAGCCTGACCCGGAGGCATGGAGTGAAGCTCCTGTCTAAAGATAGTGTTGAAGAAGTTTGTCTGTCTGTCGGGAAGGTTGTGGGTCACGAGAACATTGTGTCAGCGTCGAGAATGAACAGCGCGATTGTAATTTTTGTGAACAGTATTGAGCGAGCGCAAACGATTATCCAGACAGGTGTGGTGATTAATAATGCCCAGGTAGCGGTGTCCCCCCTCAGTTCCCCAGCAAAAAAGATTTTATTGTCAAATGTTCCTCCTTTTATCCCTGACGAAATAATCAGCCGAGAGCTCATGCGATACGGAAGAATTGTGTCCCCGATAAAAAAGATCCCCCTGGGCTGTAAATCCCCCCTGATCAAGCACCTGGTGTCTTTTAGAAGGTTTGTTTTTATGGTTTTTAAGGAAGGAGTGGAGGAGGTCAACACTGTTTTTAAGTTTTATCATGAAGGTCACTCTTACAACGTGTTCGTGTCTTCAGATACAGAAATGAAGTGTTTTAAATGTAACTCTATCGGTCATCTGGCTAGAGCCTGTCCCGAGCAAAGGAGCGACTCTGGAGCCTCTGAGCAGCCGGAGCAGGAGGCGGCCGAGCCGCCCGCGGCTGTTCCCCCTGCGGCCGCGGATCAACCGGTCGCCGAAGGCTCCGGTGCCGCTGCTGCGCCTGCCCAGGAAGAGAACCAGACCCCCGCAGAACCCGCTGCCCAGAGCCCGTCTGAAGCGGAGCCGAGCCCGGAGAAAGCGACACTAGAGCCGGCGAACGAATCAATTGAAAACCGGATCGTGAGCGAATGGGAAGCGTTCGCCGGCAGCTCGGCGGCTCTCGGTGCGGCGGGACGGTCACCTGAGCTGGCGGTGACAGGAACGGAGGCGCAGAGCGGCCGCTCGGAGACTCTGGAGAACGCTCCGGAGCCGGAGCAGAGAACTGACGTAGAGATGGCCGAAGAGTCTCTTTCAGAGAACAAAGGTAAACGTAAAAAATCAAGTAACCAGAAAGTAAAAAAACAGTTGAAAAAAGAAGAAAATGAAAACAATCAGGAAGAAAATGAAGAAGCAATGGAAGAGTCACCTTTCCTAGGTGACTCTCAAGAAACAAACGATAAAACAGAATATAGCGGTGAAATGATTAAACAGTTTTTAGAAAAGACCAAAGGCCAGCGGGGTGTGGTGCTCACCGAACACTTCCCCAACACACTCCAGTTTATGAACGATGTAAATTTCTTCAGAAAAAAAGGTTTTTTTAATGATCAAGAAATCGCTCGCCTGAAGAAAATTTTAACAACGATCAGGAAAGGCTGGTCTTTTTAGAGGTTTCTTAATGTGTGTTATCTTTTTAGTTTTGGAGTGGTTTTTAATCCTCTTCATCATTTTAATGGCCGGGATAAATATAGCGAGTTTTAATATTAACGGAGCAAGAGAGCAGAGCAAGAGACAGAAGCTGTTCACCATTTTAAAGCAGAAGCGCATCGACATAGCTCTGCTCCAAGAAACACACAGCGATGACAGCAATACTTCTGACTGGGTGAAGGAGTGGGAGGGGTTGGTGATTTTAAGCCACAGAACAATGATGAGCGGCGGTGTAGCCTTGCTTTTTACTCGTTCTTTTATTCCCTGTTCTTATTCTGTTGAAGAGTTTTTTAAATGGGAGGCTTTTAAAAGTGAAGACGTTTTATGAGAATGAGGTTTTAGTTTTTATCTGTGTGTACGCTCCCACCAGTGCTACAGAGAGAATGGGGTTTTAGAGACGCTGAGCAATGTTCTCGCAGGATGTGACCCCGCAGAGCTTTTAATCTTAGGTGGTGATTTTAATTGTACAACAGATTTTATTGATCGGAACCATGCTGAACCTCACATGGCCTCCCGGAAGCGTCTGAAGGAGATGCTGGAGATGCATGAGCTTAATGATCTTTGGAGATCTTTTAATACAAATAAAAGACAATACACATGGCTTCATGCCAGAGACAACATGCTCTCCATGGCTAGATTAGACCGGTTTTATGGTTTTAATCATCAGCAGACGCTTTTTAAGAAATGTTTTATTGTTCCAGTAGGTATCTCAGATCATTGTATGGTTCAGTGTGTTTTAACTAAAGAGAAGATCAAGCCCTCGAGTGCCTACTGGATTTTTAACACCACTCTTCTAGAAGATAACAATTTTAAAGAGTCTTTTACTTTTTTATGGAGTGTTTTTAAATCTGAGAAATCAGCTTTTAATTCACTTCAGTTATGGTGGGACGTGACCAAAGCACAAATAAAAGAGTTCTGTCAGCAGTACACTCTCAATATCACCAGAGACATTGTCAGATCCTTAAGAACCCTTGAAGATCAAATATTAGAACTCCAGCAACTAGAAACTCACGAGAATGGCAGGCACATTGAAGAAATCAAAATAAAAAAAGCTAGAATGAATGACCTATTAGACATCACAGCACAGGGGGCGCTGGTCCGCTCGCGCTTCAAGAGCGCAGCGGAGATGGATGCCCCATCCAAGTTCTTTTTTGGTCTAGAGCAGAAGAATGGACAGAAAAGATTGATCCATGCTGTGCAAACCGAAACAGGGGATCTCGTGTCCGAACCCTCTGAAATATGCCAGCAGACAGTGAGCTTCTACTCGAAGCTCTACAGCAGCGAGTGGTCTGGAACGCAGGCAGTGGAGGACTCCTTCCTCATAGACCTGCCTAAACTCCCAGTGGCGAGGCCAAAGAGCTGGACGAGGAGATAACCCTCGAGGAGGTCTATGGGGCACTCCAGGGAATAGAGAACGGAAGGGCGCCAGGAATCGATGGTCTCCCTTGCGAATTTTACAAGGCATTCTGGGACGTGATGGGGCAGGATGTGCTGGACGTGCTACGAGACAGTTTGCGGAGAGGATCACTCCCGCTGAGCTGTCGAAGAGCCGTCCTCACCCTGCTGCCCAAGAAGGGAGACCTCACCCTGCTGAAAAACTGGCGCCCGGTCTCCCTGCTGTGCACCGACTACAAGCTGTTCTCCAAAACATTAGCCTCAAGACTGACTAAGGTAATTGGGGAGATCGTCCATCATAACCAGTCGTACTGTGTGCCTGATAGGTCAATATTTGATAACATCTATTTAATTCGGGACATCTTCAATGTTGCCAGCCTTCTAGGCTTAAGGACTGGCATGATCTCCCTAGACCAGGAAAAAGCTTTCGACCGGGTTGAACACCAGTATTTGTGGAAAGTGATGAAAGCATTTGGGTTCAACCCGAAATTCACAAGTATGGTCAAGATTTTATACAGTGACATTGAGAGTGTGCTGAAGGTAAACGGTGGTTTATGTGCTCCTTTTAAAGTCAACAGAGGGATCAGACAGGGCTGTTCCCTCTCAGGCATGCTCTACTCACTCGCAATTGAACCTCTTTTAAACAAGTTAAGATGTTTTATCTCTGGTTTTAAGATTCCACACTGTGAGACCCCGATGATTTTATCAGCCTATGCAGACGACCTGGTAGTGATGGTGAACACACAGAGCGATGTGGACTTTTTAACGAGCGTTTTAAAAGACTTTCAAGTGCTGTCTTCTGCCAAAGTGAACTGGGGTAAAAGTGAAGCTGTTTTAATCGGGGAGTGGGGAGGACAACAACCATCGCTACCAGAGGGGTTAGTGTGGAAGAGAGGTGGTTTTAAATACTTGGGTGTCTACCTCGGGGACAACACGTTTTTAAGCAAAAACTGGGAAGACTCTGTAGAGCACATGAGAAGCAAACTGAACAGGTGGAAGAGAGTGCTTCCCAAGATGTCTTACAGGGGGAGGGTGCTGGTCATCAACAACCTCGCCGCATCCTCCCTCTGGCACAAGCTCGCCTGCGTGGACCCGCCAGCGGACCTGATGACCACCCTCCAAGCCCAGCTGCTGGACTTCTTCTGGGACGGTCTACACTGGATACCAAAGAGCATTTTACATCTGCCAAAAGATGAAGGGGGACAAGGACTGGTCCAGCTGTCCAGCAGAGCCGCAGCCTTCCGCCTCCAGTTCGTGCAGAGGCTCCTCACCGGACCGGAAGAACTCACGTGGAGAGCCGCAGCCAGTGGTATTTTAAGGACTGTTCAAAGACTGGGGTTGGACAAGTCACTGTTTTTAATGAACACTAATTTATTAGACATCTCGCTTTTACCTGTGTTTTATCGTGTGGTTTTTAAGATCTGGGATTGTTTTAAGAAAAAGCGAAAAGATGGAGGAACACTACACTGGCTGCTGGAGGAGCCTCTGGTGTATGGCGGCCGGCTGGACATCTCCTGTGTAGCCGTCCCTGGGCTGACCGGAGTCCTCATCGCCTCAGGGGTGGTGACCCTCCGTAATCTGGTGGAGGTGGCCGGAGGAGACCTGTCGCGAACGGAAAACCTGGCAGAAAGAATAGGAGTCCGGTCCAGGAGGGTGGTTGAACGACTGCTGCATCGCTGGAGGTCCATCCTAACATCAGAGGAGCGAGCTCGGCTTGGGGGGTACAGCGCCCAGGCTAGTGATGAAGAGTCCCATCCCTTTCCCCAGCTGAGCCTCGCCCCGGACCTCGGCGACTGCACGGGACCCTTTCTGGAAGCCCAGGGGGAAGAGGAGATGAACCTGGCAACGGTGGCGGGGAAGGTGCTCTACAGAGCCTGCGTGAAGGTTTTAAACAAGAAACACCTGAATGGGAGGGTAGACACCCCGTGGAGGAGAGTGGATGGTTTTAATGATGGTTTTAAACCCGAGTGGAGAGCACTGTATAAACCACCGTTACCCAAGAGGACTGCTGACCTGCAGTGGAGGGTTTTACATTGTATTGTAGCAGTAAATTCTTTTATCTCTGTTTTAAACCCAGATGTGTCACATGACTGTCCCTTCTGTGGGCGAAGAGAAACAGCGTTCCATGCTTTTATCCACTGCAGTCGTCTACAGCCTCTGTTTGTGCTTTTAACTAGTATTTTAGAGGGTTTTAATGTGGATTTTACAGTTCAGTGTTTTATTTCTGGTTTTAAGTATGTTAAGAAACACAAGAACAAATGCCAACTCATTAATTTTATTTTTGGACAAGCAAAGATGGCCATTTACTTATCCAGAAAAAACAAAATTGCTCAGAACACAGACTGTGATGCCATTCGCATTTTTAAAAGACTTGTGAAAGCCAGAATTTTAATTGATTTTAATTTTTATAAACAGATGAAAAATGTGGAATATTTTGAATATGTATGGTGTGTTGAAAATGTTTTATGCTGTGTACGAGACGATACAATCATATTTATGCTAGAGCTGAGTAATTAGCTCTAAAAACTGTACAGAACTGAGGTGACTGTTAAAATAAAAGAAGTGTAAAAGTCAAAGTCTCTCTCTCTCTCTCTTTCTCTTTCTCTCTCTGCGGTTTTTGGAGCGTGTGCGCCCTCAGGTGGCGAACCTCTGAAAAAGAAAAAACACAAATACATAGCACGAATCTGTTGAAGTGGTTAAGCGTCCAGTTAACCACGAGCTTCAAATAAAAGACAAAAGCATTTCTTAGGCAAGTAAAACCAGACACATCAAGTCTAAACAAACGTTTATCAGTCAGGCGTGACGAGAATGACGAGCGTGACGACGCAACCAATAGAGTTGAACGTCATTTGCATAGGTCCCTGTTTGAGCAAACCTTGAATCTACTCCGTCGAGACGAGGAACCAAATGACCTGAGAGCTTAAGCCCACCGAGAATCACACGCTGCTCGCGAACAGAGTGTTGGGGGAGACCCTGAATATTTCCGGTCACCGTCAACTTAAATGCACTGCATAATAGGCCATTTATAATGAGCGCACGACGTCACAATTGGCTGTGAGCGGGGCGGCAGCTCACTGATGTGTCTGAAGTCTGTGTGGATTTGCGGTGCGGGGAAGAGGATGCGCACTTTTTTTTTTTCTTTCGCACGGCTTCATATTGTTAAATAAAATAAATGTATAAAATAAAAATGTATTTAAAATAAAGAAATAAACAGCATTAGAACAACAACAATAGCAAATAATAATATGAATATCAACAATACAATTACTTAAAATCGAATTTCACAGACTGCTGTATTTATGCACTTCCAAAACGAGTGATCAAACGAATCGGGATCATCAGAGTAAAAACAGTATTTCGTGTCAGTATAATTGTTATGTCTTTTCAAAGAACACTTGTCTGATTATAAAATATCTATGGTTTTAACCATAGACTTTAAAACCTAATCACAGGGTATGGGAGTTTCAAAATCCATCACCGCGCATGCGCGTATGAACATTGATTACGTCCTCAATACTATTGAGTACGTCATCGCGCATGTGTGTTTCGATATTCATTACCGCGCATGCCTTAGAACATTTGTTAGGTGCTCAATGCCATTGAGTACGTAACCAATGCGAGGGCACTTTACATTTTGACCATGATGAGTCGGGGTGGGACTCGTCATCAGCATCACGCCGGTGTAGCTGTGTCAGCGACGGGCTTTTGGGTGACAGAGGCTTGTCCGTTGTTTTTTTTTGTTTTTTTTCTCCATCTCATTTTTCTCGCGTGAATACATTGCAGATGATTTGTTGCGAGTGGCACGCCGGGTATCGCTGTTCCTCTTTTAGTGAGAAGGTTGCTGGTTCGAGGCCAGCCGGGGCTCTTCCAAAAGGAACTTGCTCATTCTCGTGAGCGGGTTTTCTCCGGTTTACTCCACTGGAGCAAAAACATGCGTCGAGATCATTGAATTTGCTCAATTCTAGGGCGTACCCCGCAATCTTCCCAACGGCGCTGGAAACGTGCACCGGCACCATAAGCCTTTGACTCTGAAAAGGGAAGATGGATTTGGGAAACGCGCGAGCTGCTTCCTGGGTACCGATTGATGCAAAGGGCCACCGCTTTGACACCTCGTATGAGCGGATTACGATTGAAGGATACTCTTCTCTGCAAAGACACAGATCGCGTTCATTAATTTTCACAACGAATACAGACAATGAACGAACGAGGTAGTAAACGGTTAAACATTTATGGGCAACACTTTAGTTTTCCTCTTAGTGCGACTGATTTCTTGTTAAATTGAAAAAAAATATAAGAAATGTTCAAAACACTTCAAAATGATCCCTTCTACGACGGTCCCGAGAAAATCACAATATCCAATGTACGAATCATAGATGAAACACGTACAAAAATTGAGCTAAGATTGTTTTGGTTTCTTTATTTTTTTACATTTTTAACATTTTACCATAAACAATTTGTACATTTTACAAACGCATCGAACAAAACGTGTGCTGGACACCAAATCTGCTCTCTTTCCGTTATTGGGCAGCCTGGCATCGCGTGCACTTTACCGTATGTTGTTCTCTGAGTGAGTCTTGAGTGTGGCTTTCGGAGTGCGGTCGGCTCTCATAAACACATGCACATCTCTCGCTGACGTTGGCTGTGTGTTTCTGGCATTGTCCTGCTGACTGCGGCGAGCAGAAGAAATCAACTCGTCAAAACGGACAACGCCACCGCGGGAATTTCACCAGGAGAATCTAAGGGAACAAGTAAAAGCAGACTCTGTTTAAAAGACAGCGCATGTCAAAGGCAAGAACACCAATGCAATTTATTGGCCTTCACGAATTCACACAGACACGTCATCGCAGTCGCGGCGTGGAGAGAGCCCTGTGCGTTTACTGACTCTGTAAAGCATTTCTACTGGGGAGAGAGAGAGAGAGAGAGAGAGAGAGAGAAATCACTGTCACAGCCTTCGTTTCTGCTGCTTTCTGAAAAAGAACCCCGTGCTTGGCTCATTAGCATCTGTAACCAGCAGGAGCCGCCCGCTAGCCTCGAACTAGTGACCTTTTGATGAAAAGCCACGGTGCTAGCTCTTGTGAAATGCGTCGACTGTAAAGAACAGCCTTAGCACAGGCCCAAGGGGCCGCAGTCACGGACACATTTGGAATGTCAGTTTTGCTCTCAAAGCTAAATTTTGTCACTGTAGTTATAGCTGCAACCCATCTTTAGAGAGAAAAAAGACAAGTCTCGAATTTTCTTGTCTCTATCCCTTTTTTTTTCAATTAAACACAGCCGCAATAGCACACAAGTTCAAGTTTGATTATTTATGTAGCGCTTTTCACAACGGACAGTGTCTCAAAGCAGCTTTACAGTAAACCAACAAGTTGAAACTCGAAAAAGAGGAAAAAAATTAATTAATAAGTGGTGTATATTTCCCTAATAAGACTATGAGGTGGTCTGGAAATGTTTTGTTGAACCCCAAATGAATTTACTAGGTCTATAAATGACAGTCCAAGGGCATCACCTGGTTCATCTACATGAATATTAAAATCTCCCACAAGCAGTAATTTATCAAAAGTGACCAAGAGATCAGAGAGAAATTGAACAAAAAAAACGTTACTCAAACCTGGCCCTCTCTCTCTCTCTCTCTCTCTCTCTCTCTCTCTCTTTCTCTCTCTCTCTCTCTCTCTCTCTCCCCGCATGAGCGCTGAGAGCGGTTGGCTTTTTTGCCTTAATTGGCTCTAAAGTTCAGCTTTTTTGTTTTTTGATTGCTTTAAGTTGTGTTTACTGAGTTTGTGAGCGAGTGAGTGCAGTAAAACACCCCTGTGAGCGCAGGCGAGGGCGCAGGGGTTGTTTGTTTGTGTGTGTGTGTGTGTGTGTGTGTGGAGCGAGTGTGAGTGAGCATGGCGTGTGCGAGCCTGACCCGGAGGCATGGAGTGAAGCTCCTGTCTAAAGATAGTGTTGAAGAAGTTTGTCTGTCTGTCGGGAATGTTGTGGGTCACGAGAACATTGTGTCAGCGTCAAGAATGAACAGCGCGATTGTGGTATTTGTGAACAGTGTTGAGCGAGCGCAAACGGTGATCCAGACAGGTGTGGTGATTAATAATGCCCAGGTAGCGGTGTCCCCCCTCAGTTCCCCAGCGAAAAAGATTTTATTGTCAAATGTTCCTCCTTTTATCCCTGATGAAATAATCAGCCGAGAGCTCATGCGATACGGAAGAATTGTGTCCCCGATAAAAAAGATCCCCCTGGGCTGTAAATCCCCCCTGATCAAGCACCTGGTGTCTTTTAGAAGGTTTGTTTTTATGGTTTTTAAGGAAGGAGTGGAGGAGGTCAACACTGTTTTTAAGTTTTATCATGAAGGTCACTCATACAATGTGTTCGTGTCTTCAGATACAGAGATGAAGTGTTTTAAATGTAACTCTGTCGGTCACCTGGCTAGAGCCTGTCCCGAGCAACGGGGCGGCTCTGGGGCCTCTGAGCAGCCGGAGCAGGAGGCGGCCGAGCCGCCCGCGGCTGTTCCCCCTGCGGCCGCGGATCAACCGGTCGCCGAAGGCCCCGGTGCCGCTGCTGCGCCTGCCCAGGAAGAGAACCAGACCCCCGCGGAACCCGCTGCCCAGAGCCCGTCTGAAGCGGAGCCGAGCCCGGAGAAAGCGACACTAGAGCCGGCGAACGAATCAATTGAAAACCGGATCGTGAGCGAATGGGAAGCGTTCGCCGGCAGCTCGGCGGCTCTCGGTGCGGCGGGGGGGTCACCTGAGCTGGCGGTGACAGGAACGGAGGCGCAGAGCGGCCGCTCGGAGACTCTGGAGAACGCTCCGGAGCCGGAGCAGAGAACTGACATAGAGATGGCCGAAGAGTCTCTTTCAGAAAACAAAGGTAAACGTAAAAAATCAAGTAACCAGAAAGTAAAAAAACAGTTGAAAAAAGAAGAAAATGAAAACAATCAGGAAGAAAATGAAGAAGCAATGGAAGAGTCACCTTTCCTAGGTGACTCTCAAGAAACAAACGATAAAACAGAATATAGCGGTGAAATGATTAAACAGTTTTTAGAAAAGACCAAAGGCCAGCGGGGTGTGGTGCTCACCGAACACTTCCCCAACACACTCCAGTTTATGAACGATGTAAATTTCTTCAGAAAAAAAGGTTTTTTTATTGATCAAGAAATCGCTCGCCTGAAGAAAATTTTAACAACGATCAGGAAAGAGCTGGTCTTTTTAGAGGTTTCTTAATGTGTGTTATCTTTTTAGTTTTAGAGTGGTTTTTAATCCTCTTCATCATTTTAATGGCCGGGATAAATATAGCGAGTTTTAATATTAACGGAGCAAGAGAGCAGAGCAAGAGCCAGAAGCTGTTCACCATTTTAAAGCAGAAGCGCATCGACATAGCTCTGCTCCAAGAAACACACAGCGATGACAGCAATACTTCTGACTGGGTGAAGGAGTGGGAGGGGTTGGTGATTTTAAGCCACAGAACAATGATGAGCGGCGGTGTAGCCTTGCTTTTTACTCGTTCTTTTATTCCCTGTTCTTATTCTGTTGAAGAGTTTTTTAAATGGGAGGCTTTTAAAAGTGAAGACGTTTTATGAGAATGAGGTTTTAGTTTTTATCTGTGTGTATGCTCCCACCAGTGCTACAGAGAGAATGGGGTTTTTAGAGACGCTGAGCAATGTTCTCGCAGGATGTGACCCCACAGAGCTTTTAATCTTAGGTGGTGATTTTAATTGTACAACAGATTTTATTGATCGGAACCATGCTGAACCTCACATGGCCTCCCGGAAGCGTCTGAAGGAGATGCTGGAGATGCATGAGCTTAATGATCTTTGGAGATCTTTTAATACAAATAAAAGACAATACACATGGCTTCATGCCAGAGACAACATGCTCTCCATGGCTAGATTAGACCGGTTTTATGGTTTTAATCATCAGCAGACGCTTTTTAAGAAATGTTTTATTGTTCCAGTAGGTATCTCAGATCATTGTATGGGTCAGTGTGTTTTAACTAAAGAGAAGATCAAGCCCTCGAGTGCCTACTGGATTTTTAACACCACTCTTCTAGAAGATAACAATTTTAAAGAGTCTTTTACTTTTTTATGGAGTGTTTTTAAATCTGAGAAATCAGCTTTTAATTCACTTCAGTTATGGTGGGACGTGACCAAAGCACAAATAAAAGAGTTCTGTCAGCAGTACACTCTCAATGTCACCAGAGACATTGTCAGATCCTTAAGAACCCTTGAAGATCAAATATTAGAACTCCAGCAACTAGAAACTCACGAGAATGGCAGGCACATTGAAGAAATCAAAATAAAAAAAGCTAGAATGAATGACC